>PVIJ01003680.1:0-34602 GCA_004024925.1 Scalopus aquaticus
TGACATTCTTCAAAGAAATAGATCAACTACTGATGAAATTCATATGGAACCACAAAAAACCTCGCATAGCTAAAGCCCTCCTAACTAAAAAGAAAGAAAATGGAGGAATTTCACTCCCTGATTTCAAATTATACTACAGAGCCATAATAATTAAGACAGCATGGTACTGGAACAAAAACAGACAGAAAGACCAATGGAAGCAACTGTGCTTTTAACATCTCAATCTAGATCAAGATTTGAGGAGCTCACATGTCTTAACTCAGGAAGTCAGCTTCTGGAATTCTAATAAAATAATCTGTAGTGCTTGTGATGGAATGAAATTTCTTAATTTGGCAAACTCTCATACTTTTCCCTGATATAAAGAGAATGCTGTCATTCCCAGCTTAATCTCCGCTCTTAACCTCTGAGATGAGTCTGTTTTGGTCAGAATGTTAATGTTTTGGAGAATCTGTGTAATGTATAAGATGTCAAGAACTGGAGGTGGGTAGGAAGATAGAAAGGAAGAGACAGAATGGTAGAGACTAAAATCTATATGACTTATAAGACACCCCTTCCTCCCACCCCGCCAACCACTGTACCCTCCTCTTATGATAGCCACAGTTCTCCTGTCAGAGTTCAAGGGTTTGTTTTTATCTGTTTCTTTATTTTTTATATTACACATATGAGTGAAATCAGCTGGTATTTGCCTTTATTCTTATGACTTATTTCACTTAGCATAATCTACTTCCGTTCTATCCATGTTATCACAAATGGCAAGATTTCATCTCTTCTAGCTTAGCATTATTTCACTGTGTATTTATACCACATTTTTCTAACCCACTCATCTATCCTTGGATAGTTAGGTTGTTTCCATTGCTTAATATTGTAAATAGTGCTGCAATAAACATAGGCATGTATGGATCTCTTTAAATTAGTGTTTTTGCATTCTTCAGGTAAATAATGCAGGAGAAAAATTGCTGGGTCATACAGTATATCTACTTTTAATGTTTTGAGGAACCTCAATTCTTGAGTTATGAATCATTAATTCCTTCAAATTGTTTCCTTCAAATTCTAGCAGACTTAAGATTTTCTTAATGAATTAAGAATAATGTCTTCTTTTAACAGCCAACATGGACATGAAGATACTATGTTACATTTACATCTAATAACTATAGGCTTAGGGTTTGGACTAATCCACATTCCCATCAACAGCATGCAATGGTTCCTTTCTCTCCCCATCCTCTCCAACATTTGTTGTTTCTGATCTTTTTGATATGTGCTATTCTCACGGATGTGAAATGATATTTAATTGTGGTTTTGATTTGCATTTTCCTAATGATAAATGATGATCATTTTTTTAAAGATTTATTTATTTATACATACAAGCTTGTACAGGCCAGAGCGTAGGGCAGCAAGAGGGTTCACCAGAGACAGAATGGGGAGCAGAATAGGCAGATGGATGGAAATACACTAATGGGGGGAGCAGCAGGCGAGGCAGGAGAGGTCTGCCTCGCCATGTGGGAATCTCCCCTGCTGTGCTTCGAACTCACATTGCAGCTGGGGACAGCGCCACTGCTCAGCACTTAACCACTGCACCACCAGGGAGGCCCCAATGATCATTTTTCATATGTGACCAAATTATATGTCTTCTTTGAAGAAGTGTCTAGTTAGCTTCTCTGCCCATTTTTTGATTGGGTTATTTGTTTAGTTTTCATTGAGTTGTATGACATCTTATTTAGATATTAGATATTAACCCTTGTCAGATGTATCATGTGCAAAAAATTTCACCCATTCAGCAGGTGTCATTTTATTTTAATGATAGCTTCTTTCACTGTACAGGAGCCTTATAATTTGATGCGGTCCCATTTGTTTATTTTGTTTCTCTTTCTGTGTAATTAAGTCTACAGTGACATCCCTGGAGCTAATGCTGTGGAGTGTTTTTCCTGCTTTCTTCTATTTTATGGTTTCAGGTCTTATATTCAATTATTTGATCCATTTTTAATTAATTTTTGCATATGGTGTGAAATATTGGTCTAGTATCCTTTTGCATGTGATGATCCAGAACTTCCCAATTATTAAGGAAAGAACAGGGGTATATTGGGCAAGAGAGCACTGTGCCTAATAGCAAAACCTCCATCAAAGTTAAATAAAATTTAATTTGGTAAATTAATTCAATTGAACAAATAATTACTTGGTACTTGTTTGAGTGTCCTGGATTGTACCTAAATAATTTTTATATATACAACTTTAACTCAATGTTTTTCCCTTGAAGTGTCTTCTAATCTACATTTCCTTACTTGTCATCATTCTGACAAAAAAAAAATAAAAGTTCATTCTGTAGGTATAATATTAATCGGAATAAGACAGCTTGTCTGAATTCTAAGACCTGTCTGTACATCTTAAAGTATGTTCAAGGCAGAGAATTACAAAAAGCAGAGGAAGACCCGATAGATGGGACAAGTTATCTTTCTCCTAAGTGCACATAACCCTGATCACTACATGCAAACTAGTTAAATGATCTACAAAACTTGAGTTTCTGAGAAACTTTTCGAGATTTCCATATTTCCCACCCCCCTTACTTCCTAGGGGTCATAACCCCAATTTTGAATTAAGATGACATTAGTCATTATTCTAAATAGAACTTTGGTAGCCTATCTTTCACCTAGTTAAACGTTTAATTATAAAGATTAAACTACAAAGAAGAAATCTCTGTGGAACAATGGATATGACAGTAAGTTATCAGGTTTTGAAAAGATGCTATCTCCCAGCTAAAACCCAGTATAAAGGCTAGTACTCAAGAGAATCTTCTCCTTGAAAAATGGAGTAAATGAATTCAAACAAAACTCTAAAATATCACTTCAGACATCAAATAAAGTGTCACAAAAATAGAAAGGATAGACTACTTAAAAGATATTCTGAATTTTCTAGTGGATTGGGGAGAGACTTGCACTTCTTATATTTCGAGGGGATGAAATATGTAGGAGTTGGAACATGTATAAGAATGTTATCCAGGAGCCTTAATATGTGAAATTAATCAACTTGTGAATTTTAGGGGTTTTATCTTTCTTGATAAAATGTTTTTCAGAAAAGCAAACAGAATCAGAAAATAGGCGAAAGTGGCATAATAATTGGAAGCACATTCAGCTCGTACCATCTTCTGCACAGGCAGTGCTATTTCTTTAGTCAATTCCTCAATGTTTTCTCCAATTGTATTGAAAATCACTCTAGCAAAACCATTTTTCATAACCTTTGTAGGCAGACCATTCCACAGTTGAATAGAAAATTTTTTTCTGGTATCAAAGTGACCACTTCTGCACAAGATACAAAAATTAACTCAATGGATTACAGAACTAAGTGTAAAGTCTGAAACTATAAAACAGCTAGAAGAAAACATATGGGAAAACCTTTGAAACCTTAGAGGAGGCAAACATTTCTTAGGTATAACACCAAAATCACAACCTATAAAAGAACAAATTGATAAATTGAGCTACCTCAAAATCAATAAATAGCTTGTGTCTAAAATATATAAATAATTGATATATAAATGATAAGAAAACAACAAATTTTTTAAACTTGTGCTTCACCAAAGAATATATACCAATGACAAGCAAACGATGCTCATATCACTAGTTCTAAGAGAAATACATGATAAAATCAGGAGGTATTGATTATAATCCATTATAATCACTAAAATTAAAAAAAACTGATCTTGCCAAGTGTTGGTGAAGATACAGAGGAATTTTAGTTCACATGTAATATTGGTAGAAATGTAAAATAGTATAATCCCTATGGTAAATATTATTGTTTGGCAGTGTCTTAAAAGTTAACCCAGATATTTCATGCCTAGATATTTACCCAAGAGAAATGAAACCACACACCCATATAAAAACTTGAACACCAATTTCCCCAACAGCTTTATTTATTTATTTATTGATTTGAATTATTCAAAATTCGGCAATAACCTAGAAGTTCATCAGCAGCTAAATGATAAACATTTGGAGTGATGGCCACCCTCTGAAATACTGGGGGAAGGAATGTAATTGTGATACTTACTACTGTATGGATAAATCTCAAAAGCATTATGTTGAGTAAAAGAAGCCAAAGGAAAAAGAGAATATATGGTGTGTGGTTGCATTTATACACTATTCTAAGAAGAGTAATCTGTAGTGACAGAACACAGATCAGGTGTTATCCAGAAAAAGGGAGATGGGGTGGGAAGGGACAGTAAGGGGAGACTGTAAAGGGATAGTGTTGGGGGAAGAGAGTTATGTGCATTATCTAGATCTTGGTGATGACTTCCTGAATGTCTGCATGTCGATGAATCACATTGCACCCTTGAGATATACACAATTTATTGTATAGAGTCACTATTACAAAGCTGTTAGAACTTAAGTGAGGGTTCCCTCTTTGAACTGGTTACTTTAATATCTAATATTTTGACTGGTCATTTTAATATTGTATATTTGCTGATGTTCAACCTTATTGTTTATTATAACCTTTCCATATTACGTTACTACTGTAAGATTTTCCATGTTTAGCTTACTACAAGAGTTCTCATTTTCAAGCAATTTCTCTCATATTGGTTTTGTTGTACAAATAGGAATTATTAGTCTGCTTCCCTTTGTCATCCAAAAAGACTCTGCTACCATTAGACAATTGGAACCTTAGTTTCCTCAAAATTTAAGTGAAAGAAATAGCATTTTACATAGGGTTCCGAGGATAAATGATATTTTTTAAACTCTAAAGTACTAGACAAATAAGAGTTTATATTATGATTAGTATAATTAATGATCACTAGCGTAATTATTTCTAGCCTCTAAAGAGCTGCAGGTTTTCTATAATCAATAGCAATAATGCATTAAATTCAGAACTGGCAGATACTATGCTTTATTTATTTATTTAATCTCTTGGCACCTCATATAATTCTCAAGATGAGTAGGGATTCAATAAATGCCTGAGTGATTAATATTTTCTCTCAATTAGGAAAAGCATCAAAAAGAAGGCCTCAAGAGACTTTTATTATACTTTTGCCCTGGAAAAAATGAGGATTGTATTGAAATGTTGGGTGTGGTTGAAAAACTACTGGAATGAGAGTTTAAAAAGTTGGATTACTTTTCTGAAGGTACATTTGATGGCATTCAACAAAATCCTGCCTTGGACTCTCTAGATTTTGAATTCCTCGCCTAGGGAAGTATTTAAGTCCCCCTAACTCAAATGCATATTTTTATCATCACCACAAACTTTCACTGATACGAGAAAGGTGGAGACTTTTGTGATGAACATTTTGCCATCTTTAGTTATCAAAAACTTCATATTCATAGGGAGAGTAGCAGCAGAGCTGGATGGACACATAAGAAGCTTCGTTAAAAGATTTTTTTTAATTGAGGTAATATTGGTTTACTTCATTGTTTGCATTTTGGGGAGTATACCCCCCTGCAAGGTGTTATTGCCATAGTGTACTCACCACTGAAGCACCTGTGGCCCACCACCTTAGTCCATTGTGCTCCCTCTCTACCTGTGCTCACCCCGCTTATCCCTCACCCCCTGGACTCCTCAGTTCTATAATCAATTTTCCATGGTTAATTCTTAAGTTTGGCTTTATCTGCTCCTTTGTTTAGCCTCTCTACGTTCCAATCTTAAGTGATACCATCCTACATTTGTCTTTCTCCTTCGTATTTATTTCACTTATCATAATCCTTCCAGGACCACATCTTGTGCACTCATCCATTTTGGGGCATTTAGGTAGATGTTAGTTATTATTAGTGTATTCAAAAATCAAATATACATGACAGGAAAAAAATCCTCTTTGTTATTCCTTTATACTCATTTTGTTTCTCGGTTTAGTTCTTTTTAAAGTCTTTGAACTGTATTTCTCTGGGGAAAGGGTTTCATTAACTTTTCAGTGCCCAGGACTTCACTGAAATGATGGGAAAGACCATGTATGTAAAATAATGCTTTCTTGGATGGAGGGACAGATATGTTTAGCAATGATATAGAACTGGCTGGGATCAGAAGGTGTCACTGTTCTCTCTAGATCTCCTGTTGTAACTGCTCATTGTGGCTGGCATAGTGTTAGATCACATTAGATGATCCTCTGACTTATTTTCTACTAAAATTAGCAACAACAAAGCTCAATTAGGCAACGAGAAAATTTAAATTAAATATTAATGGCATTCAAAGTCTGCTTTTAATGGGCTGCTGGCAGGCACACCTGTACCTATTGGGGGAACTTCCTGACTTCTCCATGTGTTAGATAAAACACTTCTAGGTTTCAGTTCCACAAATACTTATTAAATACCTGTTAGAGGCTAAAATCTGTGAAAGTAGAAATTAATAGCACGGTCCATATCTCCAAAGAGCTTACAGAAGCAATCAGAGCAATGAGTAAACAAAATGTAAATCTGTAGAAACCAGTCTCGGGTCCAGTCTCAGCAGTTATAGAGGCATAATCAGACCACCAAAACTGTACTTTTAAAACAAATCAATTGTGTGTCTCAAACTCTGAGAAATGTAGTATAACTTTTCTTTAAAAAATCCTTTCTTCACCTATCTTACTTTCATGGCAGTTGTTTCTGCTTTTTTTTTTTTTTTGAAGATTTATTTATTTATGTATACAAGCTGGGGTGCAGACCAGAGACATGGGACGGTGAGAGGGTTCACCAGAGATAGAGTGGGGAGAGATCAGGCAGATGGATGGAAATACACTGCTAAGGGCAGCAGCGGGCAAGGCAGGAGAGGTCTGCCGTGCCATGTGGGAATCTCCCCAGCCGGGTGTCAAACTTGCGTCACCGCTGCCAACAGCTCCACAGCACAGCATTTAACCGCTGCGCCACCAGGGAGGCCCCGTTTCTGCTTTTCTTATGCTCCATGATTCCACCCCCCACCCCGCTCCCCGCCATTTTTCTTTTTCTGACCCTCCCTCCAACCTCATAAATCCCATGAAATTTTCACTCCAACACCTCCTTATCTCCTAACTCTGTTTTATACCTGCCTGAGAGAATCTTTGAATGAAGGGAATAAATGGATCCAAACCAACTTTAGCAGTTAGAAGTGGAGAAAATGTTAAGATTTTTTTTCCTTTTTCTTACAAACTTTTAAAATTTAAAGTTACATTGATTTACAACAGTATGTAGGTTTCAGGTGTGCAGAATTATAAATCAACAGCTGTATATACTGCATTGTGTCAGCCACCAATAAATAGCCCAGTGTCCTTCCTGCTCCATCTATTCCACCCTTCTACTGGATTTAACAACCCCAGGACCCCCCCCAACCCCAGGAACAACCCCGGGGGGGGGGGTGTCTTGTGTTCATGTAGCTAAGGTTAGCCTTTCTTGTGTTCATATAGCTACGGTTAGTTTTTGGTTCATTTGCTCAGTAGTTTTATTTCTTTATCTTCCACCTATGAGTAAAATCAAACAGCATTTGTCTTTCGCCACCTGACTCATTTCACAAACCATCATCCCCTCTAGGTCCATCCATGTTATTGCAAATGACATAAGTTTATCTGAAATTATTTTCATATTTTTTTCCAACTACAAAGATATCATGAAAGAGTGTCAAAGGTCTTATAACAGGGGCCTCCCTGGTGGCGCAGCGGTTGAGCACTGTGCTGTGGAGCTGTCGGCAGCACGCCATGCAAGTTCGACGCCCTGCCGGGGAGAATCCCACATGGCACAGCAGACCTCTCCTGCCTCACCCGCTGCTCCCCTCAGCAGTGTATTTCTGATCTGCCTGTTCTGCTCCCCACTCTGTCTCTGGTGAACCCTCTCACCGCCCCACGCCTCTGGCCTGTTCCCCAGCTTGTATGTATAAATAAATAAATCTTTTTTTAAAAAAAGGTCTTATAACAAAAATATGTACAAGGAAGAGTACTAGTTCAAAAGAAACACAAAGTAGACAGCTTTCCCTTTCTGCTTTGATAGGTCTTGAGTTTGTCAAACAGATGGGGAAGGATAATAGATAGATTATGGAGAAGGACATATCTTCATCTGTATAGATATATATCTGTTATAACTTTGGGTTTGGGTAAGTTAAGAAGACCCTTAAATTGAATGCCTTCCTTCCAATATGAAGTTTACTCCCTGGTTAAAGACATGGCAGAAATGTACAGGATAGAGAACTGAACACTTCTTTTGGAAAAGCTGATATTTTATAGAGTTACACACAAAAATGATGATGTGAAAATGTTTTGAATAATAGGACTCAAATAGGACTAGGAGGAGAAACAGGGACAAATAAAAATATTTCTAATTCTTACGTGGTATATTTATTTATGTGATTCTGAATATACTTCTAATCCACATGAGTTAAGTGGCAAGGAGATCAGGCCTAGTAGCATTGAGAGACTTTGAATCAAGGTAGCTGCTAGGAAGATCCTTCAGCTAACTATGGATATCTGATCATTCCATGGCTTGCCTGCTGTCTGTGTCATCTCACAAAAAGAGGTGTAGAGACGGAGAGAGATGCAGCTCTGAAATTAATTCTAAATATAAACAGTGGAGAGATACTTGGTCAGGTGGGCATCCCTGGGAATTTGGGAAAAAATAATTATATCACTTTAGAAAAAATAATGACCAAATAAAATAATGCTAGGTATTTTTATATTTGTGTGCCCCATTTGCACGGTTCTGTTAAAAGAGAAATATTAATCAAGCTCTCACTACGTGCTTATTCACCGGGGGTGTTTGTATGTGCTTATGTGCGATTTTGTGTGTATAGGTAGTCTTTATCATTAAAGACTTTTCAAAAGTTCAAAGGAGAAAAGCCCCCAATTTGTGAATTCAAAAGTATCGCGTTAATAACTTACTTCTCTGGATCTAGTCTTTAAGATGTTTGCAAGATTTCAGATTCTGCACCTTCTCTTATACACACATACACACACACAAACATCCCACTATTCTTGGGGGTACTCAGAATATAACCCAATTCTAGGAATTTGCAGAAATCAAAAAGGAATATTTGAATGTTCTTGGGTCATAGAGTGGGAGGAGTGAGTCAAGTCTATCTGTGTATTGATAAGCCCAGCTAAGAACTCTCCGCAGGAAGGAATTCAAGTGATGCGTACCTACCCTCTCCCTCACACTCAAAATCACTCCTTTCTTGGACAGAGTCTGTTTCATCAAAGGCTTTGTTATTGGACCAAGCTGACATGTCTCTCTGTGTCCTCTTAGAGATGCTCTCTTCTGCAAAGCTCCTCAGTCACTCAATAAATAGGAATTTTGCAGACTTGTCACTCTAGTGAACAGGACTTGTTGTAGTGGCAGTTTAAGCTGAGGCACCACACCAGATAAATCTGTTACCATGGCTCAGGTTGGTAAGGATGAAGCATGCCCAAATGTGAAAATGTAAAAATTTAATTTTAAATCTTCTCTGCATATGACAAAAAGGAGACACAGATTAAGTGAAGCTACTTATGCTGCTTAGTTTTGTTGGGTGTGTGTTAAAAAAACACACATAACACACACACACAGGCATGTAAAAGACAGGAAGACACATACAAAAAGAAAAACAAAAGAGGGAAAAAAAACTGGAGAATTTCATAAAGAAAACTGAACTTTAGAATAAGTTTGAATGTGTAAAGTAACAAAAGACCGGAGGGAAGAAACTTTTAAAGCTGTGTTAGAGTAAAAAAAGAACAAGGTAAAAATGTGCTCAGTGTTTGATTTTTCATCTTATTATGCTAACAGATTACAGCAAGAAAAAACTACTCATCTCCTAATTTGCTTCTATTTTCTCTATCAAGGAAAATGATCTTCAAACTGAAAAGAGTAGAACAAACATAGTTAAGAAGAAAATAATGCCCAAATTAGGTGAAGATATGATGAGAGAGTTCCTAGCTGTTTTGAATAAATTTCAAGTCCCCAGATTCAGGGGAATTGTTCCAGGGAACTGGGGGGTTTACAGGTGTGATCCCAGAAATACTGTCAGCATGACTGTACGTATTTATGGAGAAGTGACGTGAGGCAGAGCTGGAAGAGGAAAATGTCCTGATTTTCTACATGTAGAAAGTAGTATATTGCAAACACAACAGAATGTTGTGCTGTGCTCATCCATAATCCCTAGAAAAGTTTAGAGAGTTTCATTAGAAAGCTGTTTTGAAAGTAGTAGGGCAAAATGTAGCAATCTTGGGGGGTCAGTATAGATCTTCTAAGACTAGAGCTCACCAAGATGCTTCTCAAATCTATTAGGAACAAGGAAAGGGGAAAGAATGGGATTAATAATGAGCTAACGAAGCACAGTAAAACATAAATGGTGGTGGGGCGGGGGAAATGGAAGATCAAATCAGTCTTGCCACAATGTTGTATGTATCTGTTTGCTAATGGTGAAATTGGGATGAGCTAAGAAAAAGAACTGCAAAGCAAGCAGCCTATTTGAGTGATAAAAAAGGTCAAAAGAGTCTGCATAAGGGACAGTAGGAAATGCTAAAATAAGCAAAGGTCTTTTAATGCCAGATTGGAAACAGTGTGGATGCCCGCTCTCCTCCATCATTCAGAACAGTCAGTATTGGGACATGTGTATTAACCTTCATCATTATCATGTGTTAAAAGTGTGGGACAAAGTACACATTTTTCTTCCAACTGTTTTTTGGGGTATGACCAACGGTAGTCAATTAAACCAGAGTAATGAATGATCCCAAGCTACAATTTTTGTGCTTAAAGAGATCTTGGCACTACTTGAAGTAGTCAAAAGTCATCAAGAGGCAAGTTTCAATTAAGTTCACACAGGCTGGATGCTAAACTCATTTAGTTGCTTTTTGATGTCTAACAATTGAAATTCAATTTCATGCAGTAGATACCTAAATTTCAGGAAGCCACTTAACAAACCTCTAGTTTTAGTCTTTTATAAACTACTGCCGTTTCTCTTTCTATACATCACACACTGTGTGGGCACTTGCTGTTCGTTATCTTTGATGCTTAAAAGGCCCTATGGAGGTATGCTATCTCTCAATTACAAATGAACAAAATGAGGCTCAGAGAGGTTAAGTAATGTGCCAGAGTCGTCAGCTATTAAGAGGTGGAAATGAGATCTGCTCGCAGGCCTGACCTCAGCTGTGCTAGCTCACCATGATGCAGAGGCTCCATGAAGCACTGTCTGTGTAAATCTGGCCAGTGGCTAACATGGTTTGGAGGACTTCTAAATAAGTATATGATTATGTTAGCAGGAAGAATGAAGGACTCCCCAGGACCCTCAAACGTGCACGCTCTAAATGGGTTCTGCCATCTGCCCCGTAAAGACAAAGCATACTCTTACTGCAAAAGGCCTTCAGTAGAAAAGAACTTTAACAGAATTAGCATGCATAGAAAGAAAAGAAAGGATAACAGTTTCCTAGTGAAACACCCAAGGTTGCCTATCCCCTCTTGGGTAACTTCCCAGCCAAATAGGGTTGGTCCAAAGAAGGGCCATTGGAGCCCAAAAGCTAAGGCACCTTCTGGTGGGGACCCACAGGAAAGGGGCAGAAGGAACCAGACCACTCTGGAAGGAAAGCACCAAAATCAAAGTACAACTCAAGTAAAGGCCACTGTCAGCCTCCCCAGGAGCCTCTCACCTACCCATGCATTTCTTACATGTCCCCCATGTCCCTGGTGCAAGTCCAAGCCCAAGAAGCAAGCAGGCCTTCTTCACGTGTCTTTACTCCACATCTCCTCCTGTGTCCTCCTCCAAATCTCCTCTCCCAAACCCTTTTTAGCTTCCTCTCCCTGCTCAGGTCCACCCTTCACTAGGTGAGCAGGAAACATGAACCTCCCCTTTTGAGATTACACTGTCATAATTGTGTAAAAATAATCTTGATTTATTTCAGTTATAAAACCCAGATCAGTGCCCTAAGACCTATTTCATGTTGTTATCTGATGAATTAGGTATGGATATAAGGCTGGAAGTGGAGAAGGATAGCCGATGTTTTATGTGAAAGAATTCATATTTTAAAGTGTATATGAGGTGTAACAGTGCACTCAGACTAGCTGAGTAAAATTAAACAGGGATTAAGTTATAAACCCTGTATTTGGGGAAGGAATAATTTTTCTTAATACGTGCTGAGACTTTGGTTTGACAGCAATATTTATGAAAAAGACATGGAGATATTAATTAACAGCAACCTCAGTAAAAGTCAGCAGAGTAATGTGTGGACACAAAGAATGGAGAGGAAGGAGATCTGAAGACTGTGTTTGTATTTATTCGTTTGCTTCTACTTATTGTGTACTGATCAAAAAACATGAAATACCATTTACTTTTCATGCTTCATATCATTTCATATCTGGGTCACAGTGTTCCAGGTGTAGTCTGGTCCAAGATGGACTTTTGAATCATTGGAATGTGATCCAGAGTGGGTCTTGGTGAGCAGCCTTGGAAAAGTTCTGTATGGCACATCCCCGGAGAAAGAGTTGAATGAAATTAGAATATGTGTCCTACAAATTCCTCCACTATTTGAAGGGAGTAGACCTCAGTAGTCATTCATTAATTTATTCTGAATTCATTGAACAAATATATATTTAGCTTCTGCTATGTGCTAAATATGTGGCGGCACTGTCTTTGGTATTAGAAAGAGAAAATATCAGAGAGAGTCCTGCTTTGAGAGTTTTTAGTCTAGTGAGAGAGACAAAGAAGGAAAACCAAGCCTTCTAGTCTGTGCTGTATTAGAGGTATCCCTGGGCACAGAGAAAAGTCATTTAGATCAGATGTGCGAGGTCAGTGAAGGTCCCTGAGAAACGTGCACCTGAGATAAGATTAGAAAGAGGAACTTGCATTAACTGGGAGTTGTAGGGAGAGGCAGTATGGGCATTCCAAGCAGAGGGAACAGCCAGTGAATGAGTGGGGAAATCAGCATAAAAGAACTGATGAAAACACGAGTAGTTCTGATGACTGAAAGAAAGGACTTCCAGTGACAGGAAATGAGGCCTGAGCTATAGTCTAAACCAAGGAATCTGAACTTGATCCTGAAAGCTTCGTGGAACCTTTAAGCACTTAAAACTGGGTAACAGGGTGATTAGATTTTGGTTTCAAAAAGAGCAACTGTGGGGCCAAGTTGGAGGTATTAAGATTAGTTAGGAGGTACTGCTATTTCTCCTTACTTCCAATAGTTATGCTCTATAAAATCATCACAAAAGCGGAATTAGTGAATAGTGAGCCATTGTTTCAGGGGAAAGTACAGAGCCTCTAGTGACAGCATTTTCATCAACCCATCAATAAATAACTTTGTTTAGTGTGTTTATATATAAAATAAATATCTTCACTTTATTAGAACATAAGCATTCATTACATTTATTTATTATTACAATTATTAAAGTTACAAGTATTTTTAAGAGTTATTTATAAAAACTGTAGATAATTATTTGTAATGTATATACCTTACCACTAATTATCTATCTACATTATCTTACAAATATTTCATTACATGTCATATTTCTAGCTCCTTGTACATTTCCCTGACCCTGGATAATGTGACCATTAATTTCTCTGGCTTTCAGCCCCACAGCATTACTGTCCACTACACTTTTATATCTTTATTGATCATTATCTCAGCATCCTCAAATTGAGCCACTTCTCCATCCTTTCCATAGCTTTGTCACGTACTTATAGATGTGACTCGAGCACTTTCTGCAATGCTTTATGTACAGATCAACAAATTTCCTCTTCCTTTCCCTGGATGCATCCTGCTGTTGAGTCATTAACATCAAAATTATTGGCGACAGCACTGTGGCGCGCCTGCCTGATGCTATCTAACATGAGTATTTTCTCCAGAAGTCACATCTCAGCCTTCTTGCACTTAGGACACTAGACAGCCCTTCAGCACAGCATTTGGTGGTCACTTTAAGCAGCAGAATTACCATCCAGCCCACAAACAAACAAACAAAACACGGCACAAAAATGTAAAAAAATAAAGTAGATTAAATAGATCACATAAAGGAGACATATTTATAGAGAGCTGAAACAAGAAGCAGAGCATTGCCTGCTTGGGCCTCAGGGGTGTAGGTGCTTGGAGGGGACTCATGTCTCAAGCAGTCTGAGCACATCCAGGAATGATGCTGAAAACCCACAATTTGGGGGGTGATAAATTTTAACAACAAGGAGAGTTTGCAAATACAGAATCAAGAAATAATGAGTATCAACTGAACTTATAGTAATCTGAACTTTAACTGAACTCCTGAATTCAGACAACAGCAGTGGGGGTAAGTGAGTGGATGCGTCCATTCATAAAAAAAAATCGAGGCTCAACTATATGCTAAGTGCAGTCTAAGTTTAGATTTTGAACCTGGTGGATCCTATCAACCCTAAGTTATGTAGGAGACAAGGTAGAATATCAGGGAAAGGGGGTATTCCTTAGGGAGAGCTAGCAATCAGATCTGACACAGGAGTATAGGAAAATCTTCCAGAAGACCTTGATGAGATCTTGACGTTTGTTCTTTTCGGTGCTCAGTCCCAGGGAATCTTGTGAGGAAGCCTGGAAGGTCAGGACTAAGTGGAGGTCTGGGTTGCTCCAAAAAGTGTAAAGTAACATGGGAGACTAAATAGAGGCAGTGGTCAGAGATAAGTTTATGTTGGGCAGTGACTTAAAAAACAGGTTTTTGAGGTATAATGGATCTACAACTAAAAATATATTAGCAAGGGGTGTGTGCTGATAATTAAGAAGAGAGATTTTCAAGGATTTAGAATCCACTGGAGTTTTACATAGAGGACAAGCTAATAAGAGAAGAAAAAATCTCAGTTGGTTCCTAGATCTTTGATTGTTGGAAAGTCTCATTCACCAAGAGGGAGGAACAGGAGAAAGAATGAATGGGAAGGAAGATTTGAGTTCTTCTGGGGATACATTCAATTTAAGGGGCCTGTTGGACATCCATGTGAAAATGTTTAGCTCTCTGGGCACTGTGGGAGAGAGGGAGAGATAAGAGTTGAAGTCAGATGCTTGTATAAGGACACATAGGACTTGTATATTGAAGGGGAAAAAATCAGATGACCCCAGAAAAGAGGCTGGGAAATAAGCTTTAAGGGGCACTTTAAGAAAGAGGAACTGACAACAGAAACTTGGTAAAAATTGGCCATAGATGTAGAAGGGAAATAACGAAATATGACAGAAGCTTAGGGTGGATTGGATATTAAGAAAAATATTCTGATACAACATCCAAAACTGGGGGATGGCAAAAAGAGAAGAGTGAAGACAACAATGATAACAAGTTTAGAAATTACAGGAGACATGATTTTTTTTTCGCTCAATATATAGAATTATCTAATAGAAACAGCAGGAAAAAAAGGAATAGTTTTCCTTATAAGATAACCACCCTACTGCTGAACAGAATTTCAGGAAGAATTCTTCCACTAGGTAAAAATCAAAAGATCTTTTCTATCCATCCTTCCAGTATGTTCTGATTCAGTGGCAGAGAAAGGGTAGAAGAGGTAGATGGTAAGACTGGACAGGTAGACACTCAGGATTCAGTCTTCTCTCAGGGATTCCTGGAACCAGCCTTAACCATTTGTTGAGATGACCAATGGCAAAAGAACTCAAGACACCAGACCTCTCTTGGCATAATATAGAAGAAAAGGTTAGAAGGTTCAGGGAGATGAGGATATTGAATGGTTATGTAGTATAAGTCCTGAGACCTCACGACCCACTGTGGCTCCTGAGAGGTCCGGAAAGATATGATTCAATGGACTGAACAAAGCTTTGCTCCCAGTGTTACTGAGCTGGTGCTCATTCTCTCCTGGGCTCCGCTCTGCTCATGTCTCTCTGGGATTGTACTGGATTGTAGAGAGCACACAGACTCTGCTTTCTTGGGAGCTTGGATTATGACAGTTTCATTGTAAGTGTATTCTCAGAAAAAGAAAATCTCTGGTGATGTGAGATAAATACATGTATATGTGTGTGCATATCTAACGGTAATATAAATATCTCCTATTATTGACATCTTAGCCTGCCTCTTGTATCCTTTCCTCTGTAATGTCATCCATGATATCTAGGTATAATATTACTTATTATTTCACTGTTATCTCCCTTCCATTTGAGCTTTTCAGAGGAAGTATTAGGATTCCCATGGGTATTATCTGGCAAATTCAAATTGCGTCCTAGTTTTTTATTTCCCGTCTTTATTACTAAACACCCTGGGATCTTTTGTAGTATTTCTCTTTCTTAACTGGTGTGTTCAGCACCTTCCAATTTTGTATTGTCTGAGAACTAAATAAATGTGAGCACGGCAGAGCTCAAACAGCTGTATGTGTTCCACTGCAAGGTTGGATGCCCGATTCGTGCACGGCATCTGCAGCCATCAGGAGAACTCTGAAAAGAAAAGCTGCAAAGCTTCCAGCATATTTTATTAATGACCAGCCAGACTCCATAACCCACACCAGGGAGATGAGGACCTAATTAATTAGGCATAATACTACTTAGCACTTACCATTTTCAATAAATATTACTACATGAATGAAAGAATCCTCAAAAGACTCCCGTGAAGCAGGAACTATTAATCCTATTTTACAGCTGGGGAAACAGAAGCAGAAAGTTTCTTGGATTTGCCCAAAGCCACAAAGAGAGGTGGCATCAATTCCCAGTTTGGCTTTCTCCAAGCTGGCCCTCTGGACTATTTTCAGAGCATGGCTTTCTCAAAGGTCAAAGGGCTATAATAAATCAAAGGTACTCACACATACAACTTTAGGCAATGTGTGGAATAACAATAGACTAGGGGCATGGAAGTGCAAGAGTAATGTCCGGGGCTTAATGAGGAAATAGGTCATTTGCCTCTCCCACTGCTCTGGACAGCAAGGATCCTATGTTTTATTCAAATGCTAGTAAGTGGCACAGTCCCACACATAGTAGGTGTTCAGTCAATATTTGTTTATTCATTATTTAAACAAAATACTTATTAAATTCCTTGAGTATTTTAGGCATTTTCCTTGCTTGGTTTAGAGTTTAGTGGCAAATAACATAATCAAACAATAAAAATAAATAAGTAAAATACATAGAATTATGGTGATAAAGGTTATGGAGGGGGTGACCTATGAGGAGGGAGTTGAGCCGTGAAAATATCTGGGAAAGGAGCATGCCAGGTGGAAGGAGCAGCAAGTACAAACTCCTGAGACGGGGCATCCTTGGTTTGTTCAAGAAATAACGCAGAGGACAGTGAGGCTATTGCAGAGTGAATGAGAGGACAGTAAAAGAAGGTAAAGAAGATGGGGAAGAGTTCTGAGTAGTGTTATGGAATGGAGCAACTCACATTTTAATGGACTTGTTCTTGCATAGATGCTAGGGACTGAGGGTGAAAATAGGGAGACAAGTTAGAGGTTATGGCCACAACCAAGCTGAAAAAGATCCCGGTGACTGGATTGTGATGATGAAAGCAGTCAGAGATGGTCAGCTCCGAGATATGTTGGGAAGGTGGAGCCAAAAGGATTCAATTTGTATGGTCTGGAAGAGACAGCAGTGTCATTTCAAGGTGTTGACCCCAGAAACTGGAAGGTGGGAACTGCTGTTTATTGAGAGGAAGAAGGCTCTACAAGGAGACACTTTCAGAAGGACAGTCAAGAGTCTGGGATTGACCATGTCAATGTGAGCTCAGCTGCCTTTGGTCTGTGTTGAGTGGAGACACTGAGTAGAAAGTGATGGGACCTGGAAGATAAGAGGATTAAAGTATTTCAAAGGGGAGGGAAAGGGACCATGTGTGTCAAAAGCTGCTGATATGATGAAAAAGATAAAGCATCAATGGATTTATGAAACAAAAGGATGGCAACATTGATATGACAAGTGTTGAAAGAGAGGTAGGACCTGATGGAATGGACTTAGGAGAGAAAAGTAAGAATTCGTTGTGTGTACAGATGTAGCCTTAGTTGTGGATTCAGATATAGATAAACACATGGTAATGAGAATGCAGTGAAAATAGCTACAAACGTCAGTGTGGATGAATTTTCCAATGTTGCTGAACTCCAAAAAAGTAAGTTAGAAAAATACATAGGGTACGAGTCCATTTATGTAGAATTCAAATATGGGAGAAAGTAAATGACTATAAATAAATCTACTATGCACATATACTACCACTAGTTGTATGTTATCTGTAATATGTATATCAATACACTGAAGTTTATAGTATATGTTTACATATAGTGTATATACTAGGTTATGCTATAAAGAACTGTAATAAAAATAACCATATGTAAAACATTATCAACAACTACACAATATTATAAAGAGAATACAGTAAGAGGAGAAATGGCAAAGGGAGTTATTTTCAGAAAATCTAGGAAAATAATTATGTCTGAGCAGGAGTGAATAACGCCATTGGGAAGAGACTATAATGAGCTGCAAAAATCCTGCAAATACGCAGTTTCTTAGGCTGGGCGGTGGCCACATGGATGTTCATTTTTTGTTAACCTTTCCTTAACTTTTGCATGTAAACTACATGTAACTATATGTGTACTTATTATTTTAAAATTAAATTTATATATAAAATTTATATCACAAACTAGAAAAAATTAAAGTGGAGAACCAAGCCGCTTTCTGACACTTTCTGACAGAACAGGCACTGGACAAGAATGGAAGGTTCAATGTTAAGTCCAAAGGTGCTGCTTTTCCCCCCACCCCCCCACCCCCGCGAGCCTGGGAATAGGCAGCATCTGTCGTCACCGGTGAGCTCAGCTTCCTGTGATGTCATAGCCTCCTGCCCCTGCCCTGCCCCTCTCCTGATCTCGCCCGTCACTTCCTGTTCATTGACTTCTCTTCAGGGAATCACTGTGAGCTTAGGCTGAGATGCTGAGAGTCACGAACTGTTTTCATGTATGAGCTATATCTAATTTCTAGGCATATTTTGTTTGGCCCAATGTTATTTTTAAATCTTTGAGCATAACTAAAATATCAGAAGATTCCATATAAAAGTTCCAAGTCGTAGCTTCTCTTGAAAAAAAGGAAGATCTGGCAACACCACCTCCCATCCCTTCTTGCCGGAAACGAGCAGGAGTGAGCTGCCCCCCGGAGGCCGCTACTCTGCTCTGTGTCGACGCCACTCTCTCCGAGGAAGCCTGTTATCGCCTCTCGTTCTTGGTTCTCGGTATTATTATTTTTATTATCCTTAATATTATTATTTGGAGAAATAGCTCTCGAAACACTTAAGAAAAGTAGGACAAGTGGTTGGGTGTTATTTCTTTAATGGAGGTCATTTCGCTTATTCACCGTGAACATCCCTGCCTAGCCCAGTAAGCATTCCCATTTGCCATCTCCGTTTCACATCCTCATTTAACCATATCTGAGGGGATTCTCCTTCCTCTTATGTATACATTTTGATAATCTGATGCCCCTTTCCTGGCATCAGAAGAGTGAAGAAATTGCCTAAACTTATTCTGCTGAAAGAGTTGTGTTTGCAACAGCTCAAAATCTTGGGAGGCTCGGGAAGGTGAGATTGTACCCTCCCCGCGCCTGGCCTCTCGAAATGAGAGAGCTTGGGAACCAACACCTCAATCTGTTTTCTTTCCCCTTGCCTTGACTTTCCTCTGTGTTCTCTACCCTGTGTTCTCTTCTTGGCAGGAATCTCAAGCCTTAGAAATCTAAGTCTATTCATAAATGCACTTCTTTCAGTTACTATGGCAATGCTGAAGGAATCTGTCACGGCCAAACAGGATCACAAAAGGATCACTTTTATTTTTATCCTCAGTGCTTCCACCAACAAACAAATAAATAAAATGCTACAACTAGCCAGAGTCTAGCTAGCTGCTTAGGAAATAGCTCTCAGAACTGACTCCCTACCTTCATTTCTTACTTAATTTTTTCCCCCTATTTTGTAGTGCATTTTATTTGTTTTCTCAAACATTCATTAGAAAAGACCACTGTGAGTGGTGTTCTCTGAACCTGGAAGGCTTCTTTCCTTACCTTTTGCTATTACAGATGCAGCAAAAGCCACAATTATTTGTCATACAATCAGTGTAGTTTCCCAAGACAATGCAGTTAGAACTCATTTATTGAAAACATAGTTTGCAAATTCTCATCTCCCTAAGCCTGGGATCATTACCCTGGAAAGCTGCTGTCTTGTCTTTAGCCCAGTGCATCTCTGTCACTAACAGTTGGGAATGAAAGAATTCAAACGTCCTTATTTACAGCAAAGGGAACCAGACAAACTTCCCGCCCTATCCTGAGGGCAGGGATGACAAGTTAAGTTGACTTCAAGATTAGCAGATGAGCATTCGCCACTTTGCCAGTCTCTGCTACTGCATGGACTCTGCAGCGACAGAACATTTGCTCTGAACAACCTACAGTCTGTCAAATTCCATGGCAGTTTCCAAGGCAATGATATGTACTTGGTCTTTTCTTTATGTATTGCACAATGCTTTAGAAATTGCACAACAAAGAAGAGGGGAGCCCTTTGAACCCAGTGGGGGAAGATCCCCTGATTACCAGAAAGAGGTTACTTTGCAGATGGATTCAGATTCTTCCTGTTTCTTGTAGGAGGGCACCAGTTCTACATCCTCTAGGTAAGGGGGTGGCCTCACCTCAGTGCACATTTCCAGAGAGATTTTATTCGAAATTTCACTGGCAATCAAATGGCATTCGTAGCCTAATGTTTATGGGGGGGGGGCGGGGGGGAGGAGGAAAAGATTTAGGATAGGAAATATACATAGGTATCTTTAATTGGCTATGGGGTCCCCACTCATATTGTTAATCTGTTTTCAGCAATCTTACACACTAGTACAATAAGGCAAAGTAAAAAGTGGAGGTATTCTTCTTTCTTGGGTGGAATGTTCCTGGATTTAAATTCTCACCCAGCAAATTATCACCTATCACCCCTGTACATACTAGTTAATCTCTGTAAACCTCAGTGTTCTCATCTGGAAAAAAAAAAAGGAGATAATTATAGTGCCCAATTCATAGGATGATTATTGGGAATAAGTTGGAAATTGCCTATAAAGCACTTGGCACAGTGCCCTCTAAACCACTGTAAGTTCTAAATACATGTTGACAATTATTATTGTTTTTTATTTTATGTTTTGACAGGAGACTGCATAGCCCTGTCTCCAGTTTTCCCTGTTTGTATTTTATGTATCTTTATCTGTATTTTCATATTTATTTACACACATTTTAGCAATTCGCAGTGTGCTCGAGAATATTCTGAAGGAAAAAAAAAAGGGAAAGCCATCCTTCTCCTTTACCCTAGGTGGTGTTTACAGATGCTTAATATAATTTAGAAGTAGCCCTAATCACCTTACTTACTATGAATATTTTACTATTATACTCATCTTATTGACTAAAAAAATTGTGTTAAAACAGCATATACCTAAAAAAGCTAAACATCTCAACAAAGATATTTCTGATATATGAATTTTTATCCTAAATACTGATAGTCACTGTTATCTCAGATTAGAGGCTGAGTAACAACTCCATTCAATACTGAAGGAATAGGTATATCTAATTTGGTAAATTTTAAAATAGCACCCAAGGGAAAATTTCAAGAAGATAATTTAGCTTACAGTCCTTCATCCTTTCTTTTATTTATCCAAGAGATATTCATTGAGTTTATCTCATGCTAGGTGCTGTGAGGCACAGTGTAGGGGACAGAGACATAAGCAAGGTCTTGATCCTTTTCTCAAAGTACTGACAAGTTCAGTGAGCGTATGTAAATGACACTGAACCACGTAGAAAGTGACAAGCATCATTAGAAAGATACAGAATAAGTGCTATGAGAATCACAATGTGGAAATGTTAATATCAATTATGCCTTATGACTACAGCAATTCTGTAGGTGGAAAAGAACTTTAAATGTACAACTTACAGTGACTGCAACCACCTTGTAAATCTGTGGATGGCTATAACATAATTTAAGGAGAGAAGGTGCCAAGAATCAGGTAGTTCAAAGGCAACTAGTATATTTTTAACACATTTAAAAATAAAATAGATATAAATGCAATAAAATACATAAATAATGGAAACAGCTTAGTTCTGCTTTTTTTTTTTTTTTGCCTCCGTTCTGCTTAATATACCTGTGCATTTGAAAGAAACTCAATTTATTTTCTTCAAAAAATTTAACCTTGAGCTTTCTTTTCCTATTAAGGGGAAAAATTAGTGGAAAGTTGACATTTATGTGAATTCTGAATAAAAATGTGAAACAAACTGAGTCAGTAGCACTGTAGTCTGCCATCTGGGATTCTGCACTCCTCTGTCAATTCCAGAAATTAGATTAATATGGAAGAACTCAGAAAGGGGAATTTCCTTTCAGAGGTAATTACAAGGCTCACCTATTAACACTGGAAAATCTGCAGCCACTAATTGCTCTCCTCAAGTCAGAGAGGAGACCCTAAATGAAGTAAACACCTAGGGTGTTTTTTCAAAATGAGAGTTTTATTTCAATTACCAACAGGCATAACCACCAATATTATTCTAAAACGCCAAACTCTAAGGAGATTTTCTTATGAGAGTGCTGCAAAAGCTCAGGTCAAAATATCATTCTGCTTTTCCTCAAAACATTTTGAAAAGATTTTGTGTCAACGTTTTTCCTTGCTCCAAACTGCTTTTCTTGTCCCCCAAATGACTTCCTGTAAGCCATATCAACTTTGAGTTCAGAAAATTTGGTTGGTTTAAGATTTGCACTGCTCTTAGACCAAGGGCATTAGGATTAGCTCCTCTGCACAGGAGGACTAATGGCTGGGTTCTTTTGGACCAGGCTCTAAGTGGTTCTGCTGATGGAGCCCAGTTTCCACATCCTCCCCCAATCCTATAGTCAGGTCCTTGGGACAGAAACTATCCAAACACCTCTGGCAGTTTCAGAGACATAGATTCTTTCTTAAAATAAATAATATGCACAGCCTTTGAGAAGAAACAAAGGATGCAATTACTTCCTATGAAAATGTAGAAGTAAACAATGTAATGTGCAGGGGGTTATTATCGTTCCTTCTGAAACTTTGGAAATTATAGTCAAACAACTTAGAATGTATGTGTTAATGAAAGATCTTTTGTCTAATTTATGTACATCACTTTACTACAGATCTATGGAATTTAGGTTACATTTGTATAATTCCATAAGGGGGTTTTGATTGCTTAAGCGCCACCTGTTCTTTATAAATGCTGTGACTGACATCAAGTTTTCCTCCATATGGTGATGACATTTTTGATTACTATTTGTCTTCTTACATTTTAATAGTGATTTGAGTTAAAATAATTTAAAGTCTGTTTCCCAATAGCTACATATAACTGAACAGTTCTATTTATGAGTTTTATCTTTTTGTATTTTGAATCCAGATATTTTTTTAAAAGAGCTTAAACTAGCCACAGAATACAGCTTTATAAGACTAAAAGTAATTTTTCAGTTGTGAGTTTAAATCAAGAGTAGAATCAATACGGGCATCTCTGTAATTGAAAACCAGTGGGTGATAATTCTGTACTGAAAACAAGATAATAAGAATAAAGAGGAGCCATCGGTGGGAGAAAGATAAGATTAAAGATGTGATCTCAATTAAATATGAACTATTATTAACATGATACTAAAATTTCCACTTTTAATTTATCCTATATTCCCCTCTTTTGGATATAATTGTGAAGAGATGTAAAAATAATTTAAGCAAATCATAATAGAATCAATTTATTATTTCCTGCTAATTTAATATCTACAGCATGGTTAATATCCAAATATTTTGGCAAGCAGAAATAGTTCAGTTTTGTCAGTATGTCAAGATTTATATCTCTATTTGTCCGATATATTATCTATGCCTTGGGGGTGTGCATGAATTTTGAACACAACAAAAAAGGCCAAGACAGAGCATGTGGCCCTGAGATGCAAAGAGAGTCACTGTCTTTCACCTTCATACCTGACAGTTACATTTTTACACTTACAGTTAAAGACCTACATGTTTGCATATATTTTTTTTAAATGCCTGGAAAAAGTAAATTGCCATTTTCCCTTTTTGTGATGCCTTTCTATTTTTTAATTATAATTTGTAATTTACTTGATAGACTTTGAGGGTATTTTCTATCTCCCTATCATTTTGAGAGAAACTGAAACTGTTGACTCTCTCATATCTTCTGTTTCCTACATTGTTCCAAATTCTGAATTCTCTCGCTACTCAAGTGCATGAGCTAATGAAAAACTCATCTCTCTAATCGGATAACCTTCAAATACCTCAATATCCATGTAACAAAGACAAAAATCACTGGCCTTATTATTCCACTACTATGAATAACTGCATAGCATAACTAAAATTAGGAAGAATAAAATCTGACTTGGGGTTTCTAGCTGCCCTTAGAAATAATTGGTCAGGTACTAACAACTGATATTCATATAAGTTAATTTTATAACAATGCAGAATAAAAAATTTGCCTTATATAGTAATAGGGTAATTCTAACCATTCGGTAACTTATTCAATGAATTAAAAATAAAAATCACAGTTCACAATATCGCTTAAAGTAATTTCACTCCCATGGGGCTCTATTGGTTAATAAAAAATACGTGCGTTAATTAGATAATCTATAAATAAAATCTAGTCTTAAATTTTATGATGTTTCGGAAATGAAGAAATTTTATCTTGTTATACAATCTTCCATAGTGAACACTTGGCATTAACTGTATCAATATTTGTCAATTAAAAAGAAAAATATACATATACACACCTTTGATAAAATGTTAATCATAGCGTAGATGGTGGGTATATTGGTAATTATTGTATTTAAAAAATTCTATTTTTGTGACTGTTCAAGCACTTTCACAAACAAATATCAGCAGAAAACAAAACAAAGCAATTTGTCTATTTGCTTTACCACATAACAAGTCTAGTTTAGGTTGGTCAAGTAGGAGCCAGTTTAATGCAATCAAACTGACTATTTTGAAAACAAAATTTCTGCTACCAATTTAAATGTATTAAGAGTCTGTACAGGGCAGAATACATGCATACATACTTCATATGTTAAAGGCTAAAATTATAGTTGTATTATTAAGATAGAAAATTATGCTCCTATGACTCTAAGTTAAATGGAAATGAAAGGTTGTTTCTTAAATGACGAAGAATAAATCAAGCCAACATGGAATATGGTACTTAGTGATGAAAAAGAAGATCATTCCCATTAAAATGAAGAGCAGATAAGAATTCTATCACCACTGTCAAACTTATTTTCAAGATCCTAGATAGTATGACACAGAACAGAAATAAGGGTAGTAACTAATGGAAAGAAAAAGATAAAACAATCAGAACTTGCAAATCATATGACTATCTACCCAGAAAGAAAAAGTGAGAATGAAACAGAATACTATCTCAACTAACAAAATAAGGATGAATATATACAAATGTACGCAAAACCATTAGCTATATTACATATAAGCAATTAGTACGTAGAAAATATTGTTTTTTAAAAAAATTCCTTTAATAATTGTAATTATAAAACACCAAAACACAAGTTTAAAAGGAAATATGTATGATTTAATGAAGAAAATTATAGAATCTTAACAAGGTATGTTGCAATTTGATTAAATAATGAGCTATTCCTGAACTATTAATAAGACGTAATTAAATTTTAATAAAAATCAATGAGGGCTCTCAGAACTTGACAAAGTTATTACAAAGATCATATGTACAAAAATATACGTATACATGAAATAGATGGTAAGGGGATCCTGTCCTAATATGGAATATTTAAATTTTTCATTCTAGTTTTGTTCTCAGAGTTTTATCCTATTCACATATCACTGATGGAACTTATTATTTTAAGTCTTTCTTTAAAACAATTTACAAATATTTTGACTTAAGAAGAACTTCATCTCAATACAGCAACCAGAAAATCCACATATTTTTGCCTTAATAGGAAAAATGACATAAATTAAAATTGTTTTATATGAAATCTTTTATAAACTAGCTGTGTTAAAAATTACATAAAAATTGTAGAGTGAAATGCTTTGTATAGTAAACATTGTTAAGTTTTGGCTACCTATTTAGTCAACTGGGAGCTCTGTGTTGAGAAGGGGTTAACAGATCCCCAGTTCCTGGACAGACTTTCTGTGTAGGTAATTAAAAGGATTGAAAGAGAACTGAAAGTAAAATACCATTCGCACTGCTATATTCAACATCTTTTATTTCTGGGTCTAAAATAATCTCAGCGTTCTTCAGAAGAATGTGTTCCACATTGTGGGGAACATTGGCTCAATAGACAATAAAACAAATTGCAAAGAGTTGAGAAATAAAAGTGTATCAAAGACACATACACAAATCACTGGAACAGGCACGTCGTGAGCATCCAGTAGATATTTATTGAATGAGTTAACTCATGAATTCAACCAAATATATCATCACGAAGACTGTTCCAATTTTTTGATATATATAAAACATCTTTGATTCTTCAGTGTGGGAAATTGGTGAACAATTTAGAAACAACACCCCAGTTTTTCCTTTGGGAAAAATATCATTGCTTATACAAATGCACATTTCTGCAGGGTTTGTTTAGCTTATCCAGTATAACCTTGAGAATGGAACCAACAACTGAGGGAAGCAAATTTGAGACAGAGCTTCTGAACACTTAAATTCAGCTATGTTTGAAATAATTCTCCTAAGTTTTATAATATTTAAATCAACAGATTCCCCCTTCACACTAGTGTGAAAGACTTTGTGGACCAGGTTGATGAAATAAGAGTTAACAGAAAGGTAAACAGGTCAGGGAATATCGTCCACCCTATCAATGTTCTAGACATAATTACTGACAGGTACCAAATTCCAAGACTTTGTTGTTGCCAGCTTCTCAAGCCCCCACCCCAGTCTTCTCTAGTGATTTTCCTCTCTTCCTCCTACACACACCAGCTTATCCTTCACCACTTAGTTCAAACATTGCTTGTTGTTATGAAATCTGCCTTTAAAGCAGCAGATTAAATAGTTTTCTCCTTTCTGCTTCCATTGCACTTTGTGTAGGACTCACTCATCATTTCCCCCTATTTTGCACAAATGACTTACTAACATGTATGCTCCATTTCTTTGAGAGCTTAATTCATATCAGAATTGCCAGCATCTAGTATAATTCCTAACACAAAATACCTGATCAATAAATATTTAATAAATGCAGGCGTGAATTAATGAATGCATTGCTCAAGTGTTAAAATTTCCTTGCAATCTAAATGACATGCCATGTTTTGTATCTGAGAAAGCTACACTACCTCTTTCTTGCTTTTACATTAATTCAAGGTTCATTTTTTAGGTAAATTCTTGGGAAGGTGAATTCTGTTTCTCTAATGCTGAAAGCACTGCCCAAAGCATTTGCCTCTGACAGTTGATGGCAGATCCCATTGTCTCCCTTGCTCTTCCCAGTATAATTTAGGAGAAAAGGAGTGTGGGGTTCTGTTCACGCCTCCATCTTCCTGATAGTAACAAATCTTCCCGCCAGCACAACTGTTTCCTTTCTTTTTAACAATGGCATATGGCTCATATGTTTACAGCAAATCTCTACCAAATACTTTTTTGTTTTTATAGAAAGATAGTCTGGGTTATGAACTCTTAATCTGTAGCTCACTTCCTACACACAAAAACGCAGCCCTTGCACTGCACAAGCTGTGGACATATTTGCAGTGAAAGCACAGCAAAGGCGAATGGAAATTTATTTCAATGAGTTTACTGTAAGCACTCTGGCTTTTTTTTAATTGGTAGGTTTTTAAATTGGTATTGGTAGGTTTTAAATGCCTAATTATCTTCATATAAATGGCACCCTATCATCCTAGAAGTGTTGTACTCCTGCACTGTGCTGTTTATTATTTTGCATTACAATTATCATGCAAAGCAGAGAAGGTGACTTTAAGCAGCTCATTTAAGATGCTTTTTTTTCCTTAAGTGTAAAATCTTTGGGAGGCTATTTACATAGATGTTTATCATTGGGTGTTAAAAATCAGTCCAATTATAAGTACACAAAAGTTTTTACTATGGGTTTAATTTTGAAATGTAAATGACCATTGTAAAGTGCCTGTTGAAATTTTAATTTGTGCTTGTATTTTTGTCTATGGATTAACAAGCCATCCTGGATTGAAATTAATTACAGAGATATACAAAATGTTCAAAGATAACAGAAAACTGCCTAAAGGTATGCCTTGCCAGCCCCTCTTTGGAATTGGATAGTTGAGATGTGTCAGAAAGGAGCCCCCGTCACCAGACCAGTAGTGCGCCGTGCAGAGGATAGGATCCCACTTCACGTTGCATTCTGTTGCCATGGCTATGATGGCCTTAATATTGTATGCTCACAGCAAGGTTGCAATTAGTATTTGGATTTAGAAGAGAAACATAATGATCTCATATTGAAGAAACACTTGTTTAATACTATTTTGGATCTAGGCGTCCTTTCAAGTTGCTAACGAGCAGCTCTGTTGGTCCGAAAAATAATCACTCAGCCATTTTGTACCTGCATCCTCAGTTTCTTTCAAACAAACTTCCCCGGGACAGAGAAGCTGGTGATGTTTCTGGTGTGCCTGCATGTGCCCTCTGCCAGGTTTTAGAAACATATTCCTTGCATACTTTTGAAATGACAGACTCTCATATGATTTCTTGTGCAGTGAGGAGTGAAGCTGCACTTCCTTAATCATCAACTTGAAATATCTACTAGACACCCTTGAGAATGCAGCATGGGTATGAGTTATGAGAGTTCTAGAGTTTGGTCTATGCACAGTGAACTGTGTGAGTTTGGGATCACCAGGGAGGAGCTTATCATTTCTTGAGGAGGGCGATTCCTTTCTCTGTGGAATTAAGTTATCTTCTTTTGTGAGTCTCTGTCACTCTCTTGCAAGTGTTCAGTTTTATGTTATCTGTTTGGAAGTGGGAATAGAGGAGGAAAACATGGTGGGCCACAGGGTTGGGAGATGGCAAAGCCTAGCCATGGTGAGGAATGAATGAGATGAAGTTATTGACAGAGACAAGATGGCTGCCCCTTGTGCTCAGATTACAAACGATAGATACTCAGAGCCACAACCCCGGCGTTCAGTCTTGGGGCATTCAAAAAGATAAACACATGCAATTCGCAGCAACATGAATGAAGCTAGAAGGGATCATGCTCAGCGGATTAAGCCAAAAGGAAAAGAAAATTATCGAATGGTTTCACTCATAGCAGGAATATAGGGAACCAAATAAGAGAGAGACATTCTGCAGTGGAGGGGGAGGAAGAGGGACCAAAACAGGGGAGAAAAGAGCACTAGGGACTATGGTGATGTTCACGGGTGAATTGGTGGTGGAAAACTTACAGGGAGTACACAATAATGTAAAAGACATAAATTAAATAATGATAACAATAAAAAGAGTTATAAAAAGGAAGAAAAAATTAATACTTCTTTGGAGTGTGAAAGGTACAATGGGCAGAAGTTTCTCTGACAGCAACTCAAATCATGGAAGAGCAAGAGTTATGGAGGCCAGTTTTATTTTGTTACAAAACGAAGGTTTATACAGACAGATTGACCCAAGGGATGAGTTGGCAATTGCAAATATAGAAAAGACAAAAATAACTATCTCATTTGGCGTGCCAGAACCATACCTGTCTCTAACCTTCAACTTTATAGTATTAAAGTGATTAATCTCATGCTCAAATCTATTTGATTAAAGTGATTAAATCTCATGCTCAAGTCTATTTGATTATTCATAGAATCATACTAGTGGAACTCAGAGTCATTACTAGGATTTCACTTGCAAAGGAGCCTTGATAAACTACAGAAGGCTCATGGCTTTTCATGCCTTGATATCGTTTGGGTTCTGACAATAAGCTCTGGAGAGAAGCGATGTGCGATCCTACAGGAAAAGAATCAAGGAGCTGTGCTGGGGCAGGCCATCTTAGAAGAAGTAAAGTATTGTGTAAACCCACCAAGCTGAAGGGGTTGAAAGAAATGAAAGTGAAAAGATGAAAGCAAGAGCCTGGAAGTGGAGTGATGAGCCATCTCATTTTACTCCCCAGTTGTGAGCACAATGTAAAATATGATCATCCCCATATTAGAAAGGAAGCTTTTTATTTTCCCACTGTCAGCCCTCTGTCTTTCATATTCTACAGCAATCATTTGGAGAATCTTTGCTCTCTGCCCAAACCTCCAACCTCAGCCTCCCCTCTCAATTCAGCCGATTAACTGACCTCTAGCTCCAAAATCAAAATAGCCAAAAACTAAGAACTCTCCTAATTGTGTGCTACCAAACCTAGAAATACAGCTGTGTCCATGGCCATCCTTCCTACTTCCTTTCAGTCACAATGAAGGGATGTCCTTAAAGTCTAAAGTTAGTCTCTCCCACCTGTAACCAAATCCCCTCCCTCTTATCCTTTTAAGTAAATACTTCTATCTGCTCTCTCTGCATCTCCCATCACTCCCCTTCTAAATTCTCCTTAAAATTAGCAGTAAAATCCAAAAATATTTCATGTGCTTATCTCTCATTACAGCTCTTCACTCTCTCCTTTCTTTCAAAATCAAGCTTCTTGAAAGAGCTCTCTGTATTTATTCTGTTCGCTTCTTCACATTTCTTGCGCTCATCAGTCTCCCACAACCTGATTTTTTCTACCATGGTCTGTTGACACTATTTGCTCCTACACAAACCTCCTAGTTGATAAATCTAGTAGAAAGGTTTTGCCTCCTGACATAGGTGAGCTTTGAGAAGCTGTAGTTTTGGAAACAATCTCTTCCCAAGACTCTGTAATACTAGATTCTTCTGCGATATCTCTTCTCTAATACTTCTTAGTTCCCTTTACCAGTTCTTTTTCTGGTAGACCCTTTAAAGCTGATGTTCTCCTTGCTTGTGTCCTTGAGCCTATTCTCTCCATACACTCCCTGTGCTGTCACCCACCACCCCGGGTCTTTAATGCTCACATCTATGCTAACTCTAAATTAGTAAGTCCACATTGAATCTTCTCCTTGAACTTCAAGCCAGAGCCACCACCCCCTCTTGTCTGAATGTCTGAAATATTTTTTATTTACCCCCAGTCTTAAATGATCTTGCTGGAGCCAGTTTTCATTTAAAAATGCAAATCTTACCTCAGTTCTCTTAATCGCTTTCCATTGCCCTTAGGATAAATCCAGACTTTCTGTCATGTCTTAGAAATCCTTCATGATCATGTTTCCATAAAGTGTTCCAGCCTTATTTCTTTTAATATTCCCTCTTTTTTTTAATATGGTGGCTTATTTGCATCTATTGGTGCTCCTGAAAAAATTTCTTTAATATATTAATCAATGTAGCATAAAGTTTAAATGTGGCTAAAAGAGAAAAGTATCTCACTGCAAAGCTCATGCTTTAGGGTTTTAAATGTGAGCTAGGGCTTATTTTTATGTCTCAGGGGAAATTTTTTAAAGTACCTAATCTGGACTAAACATATGGGAGGAGGTGGTTTCTGACATAGATTTTCTAGCTGTGGTCAAATCTCTTCTTTGAATTCTCATGCTATGAGAAAATATTGGGACATAAACTCCACCCCCTTGGAAAAATACCTCTGAGGGACTTAGACAATGAGCCTAGCTATCAAGGAGAGCCTGTAGGACATTAGCCCCATTTCATTTTAGAATGGAACGGAGACATTATTAGGTTGCATGGTAATAAAAGCAAGAATCTTTGCTTTCCCCCACTAGTTAGCTAGACCTACGTTTGCTGCCAGAGCAACACTATAGGCAATTCTTTCAAAGACCTGTTCTAAAGAACACAAATTGGCTGTAGTGAACTCAGCTGGGTCTTGTGACTGAGAGTAACACAGGCCAATACGATTTCTGAAGGGATCTGAGTCTTTGCTGAGAACCACGAGCAGGAAAATGAGCATCGGATAATAACTATTAACCAAGAGCACAGCTCTCTGGAGCTGCCTCCACCACAACTGGGCCCCACTAGCAGACAGCTCCAGAGGAATCCAGCCTTGGAGGAGCACCTCAGGCCAAGGGAGGCTACCTTACTAAGCAATATTCATTTTTCCTGTATCAGCTCTCCAGTTCTCTGGGGGAATAAAGTGGAAACATTTACTGTTGACTTAGCATCTGGTAAGAAAGGTAGAGATTGTAGGTGTTTTATTATTATTCTCATTGATGGGAGAGACTAACTTGGACCTGATGGAATTACGAGTTGAGTGAAAGTTTAAGATAATGGAGGAATTTCATTACTCATCCCTCAGAATATCATTTGGCAGGGTCTAAACTCAGAGGAAAAGACTGCCTTGGGGAACTAGCTTGCTTTTGTGTGTCATTTTTTTGTGACAGAATGATTCAGTCACACCACTAGTCACTGGCTACACTGTGATTTGAACCCAGAAATCTGGGTGCTGGGCATTCATTGTTCTTTATCTTTGAGTCATACTGCCTGCCTTCTTAAGAATCTCAGGGATGCCTTTTGATTTTGTAGTTGATATGCTTTCTAAAATAGTCCTATAAAACAACAAGCCTTTCTAATTGAACAGGTTAGGGATTTCTTACATTCATTTGTTTCATCAAAAGAAATATATTTCCCAATATGGATAGTAGGGGTCTTGGTAGAGAAGAGGGAATAAAATACTCTCCATCTACATGGAAAATGAGATGTACAAAATTATAAAACAGAGAGCTATTACAACATAACTGCAATTATTTTGCTTACTTGTTTGTTTCTGGTTTATTATGAATCCTTCTCCTATGGACAATAAATTTCATGGGAAGGGGTGCTTCATCTGTCTCACCCACTGTTTTTTCCTCAAGGTTAAAGGCCTTTTAAAAATTGGACCTGCTCCTTCAATGTTTGTGGGAGTAACTGACTGAATAAACGAAAATGTCAATGCTAGCTAGAAGCTTAGTACAGTAGTAGGTGCTTTATGTGGTTTTTCTCAAAGCAGTTGCATGTCTCTCTCTCTCTCTCTCTCTCTCTCTCTCTCTCTCTCTCTCTCTCTCTCTCACACACACACACACACACACACACACACACACTACATTCCTGGACTGAAATGGGCACTTTTTCCCACATGACCTTAGGGGGATAGGTTCACACATCTTCAGATGTATGTTACCACAACACACCCACTACCAAAGTACCCATAATCCTCCACCACAGTCTATTAATCTTCAAAGCAAATTTTACAAATAAGAAATTGAGATTTGGATAGGGCCAGAATTTGAACCCAAGTCTTTGATGATTTTGTATTCAGAACTAACCCCCACCCCTCAAAAATACTGCCTCTCAATGTGGGCCAGAAAACTACAAAGTTTTATGGAAAATTGTTTTCTTCCAAGCTCATGCATGACAATGAACAAATCACACATCAAAAGAAGCATTTCTGATGACTCCCACCATTTTTGTCTAAAGCAAGGACAAGAGGATATATTGCAAAGCCAGATGACTAGATATTTATCAGTCAGAAATGTCTCAAAAATACAGCTTGATTAGTGAATTGCAGTATGTTCAGTAATTAATTAAGAGTTTGATTTGTAAAAACAAAGCATGATGGCTCCTACACACACCATGTGTCCCCCGAGCAAATGAAGATAGAGCTTAATGCTGAGGCTCCCAGTTCAGCTCAGCATCACAGATGTGACTCAAATTAGCAGGATGAACTCTGAATAACAATAATACCGTCCAAATTAGCAAGTGGTATCTCAGATTTCTCCCAGAAAAGCTGGGGACTGAGTCTAGGGTTCAGTCTTACGAGTTTTACATCCTGGTAAAACTGATTTGGTGGTCTGCTTGGGACAGTGCCACATATCGTGAGAACTCGTGGAGAAATAAGGAAAGTATTCTTTCGAGGTGTTTGGTAGAATGCCACCTAAGGAGAACTTAGGGCAAATCTACAGGTCATGTGGAAAAAAGTGCCTATTCCAGTCCAGGAATGTGTGTGTGTGTGTGTGTGTGTATGAGAGAGAGAGAGATGCAATTGCATATAAATGTGCAGTATTTGCCTGTTGAGAGTGATTATCTCTGTAGAAAGCAGAATTTGAAGGAGTATAGTTGGCATTATTTGCTTTCTTTTGTTTTAGTCTTTGTTATATGCCTATGCAAATTTTTAAGGTATGCAAATTTTTAAGGTATTAAAAATTTGCTTTTCCAAAATAATCAACATGGAGGAAGAATCAAAATAAAAGTCAGACAGATCATCATAGAAAACTTGAAGACTATAGTTCTGCCACCAAAGGTTATTGTCCTTTAGGTACTATTTATATAATCAATATAATTAGAATTATAATATTGGGGAACAAAAGGGAAAGGGGATTAAGAGACTGAGGTGGAGGATTATGGGTACCTTGGTAGTGGGTGTGTTGTGGTAACATACATCTGAAGATGTGTGAACCTATTCCCCCAAGTTATATATGGGGTTGTAAACCAGTGTACCCTCCATTCAAAAAAAAAAAAAAAAAACAACTGAAAATAGAATAGAGCAAAAGGAGCCTCTACATGGAAAAAATATATAATATATTTGAGGGATAAGGACAAGACATTCTTCTTTACCAAGATATCCACAGCACACATTTTCAACACTCTCAGCAAACACATATTTTGCACAGGTGTTGAGTTCTTTTTCATTGTAAAAACAATTCACGCTTAGCATTCTATTCTCTGTCATAAATGCAATCACAGGAAAGGGTCTACATGACTCATCTCCTGTTACCTGTTACCGTGTTACTCAATTCCATCGCCATAAATGCTTTGTGTCTGATACACTGTGTTTTAGATACATTTGACATGTTGCACATTGTAAATTTAAGGTCTACAGTGAGTTACTTTGATACATTTATATATTGTAATATGATTGCCACTGA
>PVIJ01003680.1:34702-76649 GCA_004024925.1 Scalopus aquaticus
CTCCTCCACTTTCACCGCCACCCTTACCTCCACCCTCACCTCCACCTTGCCTCAACAGCTCTGTAGCTCTGCTTTTACAAATTGCGGTTCTTTCCCTTCCTACCAGCTGACTCCTTCCTTGCCACTCCTGCAGCTGTTCAATTCACATCTATGGAAAACTAATGATATTTGTCTTTGGCTGTTACCTTCTTTGTTTTGATACACTACCCAACCTTTTTCTTTATCATTCTGACTTTTTAGTACTAAAATGGCATAGTTGGCCAGTCATTTTATGAGGTGTCATAAGGACTGCCTTCATTTATTACTTTTGTATTGTGTTTTTAAACAATCGGGTGGCCTCAGCTGGCTTCTTAGAAATTTATTTCATCTACATTTTTGATAGACACATGAACTCAAAATATTCAGCTGGGGTCAATATGATCATTTTATAAAGACAAGGAAGTTTATAGGCATCTGGAATTTGTAAATAACATTTATTCTCAACCATGCCTTTGAAATTATCAGCTTATGAAACACTTAAAAATTGAAGGCTTAAGTCCATCAAGGATTGCATTCCATTCTCTGAAGTTTAAAAAAAAAATCCACAATCTCAGTGGTGGGAAATATGCTTTTTTAAACGTTTTCTATAATTTCCTGCTTCAAAAGAGACACACCTCTCATGACAGTAAGCCTTTGTATTTCTTAATCAATCTTGTTGATTTACTCTTGAAGTACCCACATTTAAATGTACGAACAGAAACAGATTGGTCATTTGGAAGAATTCTTTAATGGTAGATGATACCAACGCCAAGTTACCTAAAGGGAGCAATTTTACTTCAGTTTATCACAAAGATCTTAAACACTGACCAAGATCTCAACATTAACCCAGCATTTGTTCTCTGGATCACTTCTTACTTTTGACGGGAGCTCACAGTCTCAGCAATCTCCACAATATATTTCTGGGGTTGATTTGTAATTGACAATCCTTGATGTGATTGTGCCTAGTCTCATGTCTAACTTACTTTTAATGATAGAGATGAGCTGGTAGCCTATGTATGTGTTCTCCATTAGGCCAGGGAAATGAAATTTTATCCTCAGTCCTTATTCATTTAAAAATTAGTTTCCTTATTTTCCTGCCCCAGAAGAATTCTGCATTGTTTTAATGGATTCATTCACAGTGTGAGGGCACACAGCACTGAAGAGACCTCAAGCAGTTTCACATTACAGGCTCTGACATAACTCGCTAGCGATCTTCAAAGGCTTTTGTACTTTATTGCTTCATCATTTCTTGAGAAAATTATTTTTAAACTGTCATCCCCTCCTCCCCCCCCTTAAAAAAAAAACAACCACAAAAGAAAAAAGAAAGGAAGGGCAAGGGGACATGATCTGAACTACATCTGTGGTTTAGAAAGATTAAATGATTTGTAAATGATGCAGACAGTTGAAGAATAGATTTACTTCATTTGTAAATGAGGCAATTGAATTATCAATGGTTTTCCAATTATTTTTAGTAGTAGACACATTTTTAAAAAATGAAACCTTGCACAGAAGCCCAAAAGATAAAAGGGAGGTTATTTTGGTTGACATCTAAGTAGGGAACTCCCAGAAATCTGCCTCCATCATCCTCTTTGGCAGTCTCTGGGTACCTTGGTGAGTCCCTTTTGCAGCACACTTTCAAGTCTGACACTTTAGGATTCTATTGGATTCAATTTGACAAAAAATGTAATTGAGTGCCTACAATATAACTGAAATAGAAAGGTAAATGCAATATAGCCCCTGCCTCAAGGAACTCACACAGTTCTACATTTTGAATACAGTGGCTGATTATACCACTATTGAATCTCTTGTGAAGCCCAAAAGTAATGCAATAATAACATGGACTCTAGTACCTGATACTGGTTACTACACAGTAAATGCTCACTGAGCAAATTTATTGAGTGAATGGGAATTTGAGTTAAATAAAGAGTGAGATGATTAAATAAAATAATGGATAATATACCAAAAGTAAATGAAAATACAGTGTTTGGGAAATACTATATTCCATACTATAATATAAAATAAATGTAATTCTTATGAATCATTAAATCAAGTTTCTGTATGGTAAAAAAAAAATAATAATGAATGTCCTTCCTTGTCAGTTCCCCTATAACAAGCCATGATCACATACTTCAAAGGAAGTCCTTTTATTTAACTATGCAATAGTACTCCATGAGAGGAAATACTTGGTTCCAACTGATGATTAGCATATGCCTTGAAAAATAGGGAAAAGGACTGTTAATGATTCTTAGATGTTAACTGATTTTAATATCTTACTGGGGCCTTTTAAGGCCTTTCAACCTCAGCTAATATCCTGTAACACGAAATTCTCTAATATTGACAAAACAAATAAGCAAATGTCCTGCACATTTTAAGTTGCAAGCTTATGCATTTCTTTCCTCTTTCCTTTTCATATAGTAGGCACTTATTTTGCTTGCTTCTGATTGGAATGTGGCGGGGGGGGGGGCACTTGCCCCACCCTATGATTTGCAGTGTTGACCAAAGACCAGTGTGAAGGTCAGTGTCTCAGGCAAGCCTGCCAGAAAGCTCAGGGGGAAAATGAGTGAATGGCATGTTGGTGAATTTTTTTAAAAATCACTGTTTTACATTCACCAGCCATTGCTTTGCTAAGCACACAGATCATTTTTGTTCTTTTAGGCTAAAAGGCCATTTTCATAGAGCTCTTCCATTTGGTTCACTCTGGAAAGTAAGATAACAAATGACTTAAATGAAATCATATAGAAACTCACATTTAGAGAAATAACCACTTTTATAAATGGCTCTTTTAATACAACCAAATATCCTTTGGGTATATAATAGTTACTTATTACAAAGAGCATTACAAATTGACCACAAGAGAGAGAGAAAATGCATTATTACAGCTTTAGCCAGTAAACTGGGCTAGAGCTAACCCAAATATTAAGGGTACTCATACAGAGTAAGATAAATCAAGTTAGGACCCCTGTAAAGTATATATTTTTAAAACAAAAAGAAAATAATTAAGTACAGGGTGATAATTAAGTACACTTGATGGAATATACCATTATTTTAAATGATGTTCATAAAAAAATATTTGTGAAAGTTGCACTTTTATTTTAGTCAAGTATATTTCCATAAAGCCATATTGATACAGCCCTGGTAAAACAGCAAATTTAAATGATCTCCAAGTTGTGCTTAAGGAAGACACTAATGACCCAGTTCATCATTAAAATCTATCCTGATTAAAGGAGTTTAGGAGTTTCTACTTCATTTTGACTCTTAGAGATATATAAATAACCTTAATATCCAGAAAAAATATATAACAGTCTTCTAGAGCTAGGTTCTAAAAATATTATCACATCTGTCTTCCAATAGAGTACTAGGAGAGCTATTTAAAATTTAATTGAGGATTTCCTGTAACTGAGACTAAGATACATATCATGGCCAAATTGACTCTTTGGTATATACTCCAAAAAAGAAAAATGCCAAAAAGAGAAAAGTTAAAATAAAGAGTTGTCAGTCTTCTTTATTTCTAGAGAGAGAGGAAAATAAAATTTATTATTACACAGAGAGTTCAGTGTATTAACTGAAAGTTAAGGAATATTACCTTTGTAACTGAATGAAATTGATTAGCGTATTTAAGATGGAAACCATTCAAAATACTTAGAGGAATGTAGACTACTAAATGCTTTGAGAATACTTCAGATACCTCACACAACATGTAAAAAGTAACTCAAATGGATCAAAGACGAAAATGTAAGGGTAAAGGCACAAAATTCTTATTTGAAAAATGGCATAAATCTGCATCACTGTGGATTTGTCAGTGTTTTTTAATATATGACAAAAAAACACAAATGACAAAGAAATAAAATAAATTGTACTTTGTCAAAATTTAAAACTTGTGTACTATATCAAGAAAATGTAGAGACAGCCCAAAGAATGGAAGAAAACATTTATAATTCATAGATCTGATAAGGAGCTAGTATGCAGAATAGATAAAATACACTTACAATCCAACTATGTAAAGATAAATAACCCAATTAAAAAATAAATAAATGATTTAGATGGACTTTTCTCCAAAAAAAATATGTAAATGGCCAATGACATTATCAGTCATTAGAGGAATGTGACTCAAAACATCAATGAAATAACACTTCATACATGCTAGGTAGCTACAGCCAGTAAGACAGACAATAACAAGTGTTGAAAAGGATTTAGAGAAACTGGGACTCTTATACACTGGTGGTGGAAATGCAAAATGGTGTAGCTACTTTGGAAAATAATTTGGTACTTCCTCAAAATGTTAAAGAGCTACCATATGACTCAGCAATTCCAGTCTTAAGAGAAATGGAAATTATACATCCACACAGAAATGAGTAGATGGGTGTTTACATTATTCATAATAAACAAAAAAGTGGAAATAATTTAACTGTCCATAAATTGATGGATGCATAATCAAAATGTGGTCTCTCTATAAAATGGAGTATTTTTCAGTCACTAAAAGGAATGAATAATATCTACTATAACCTGAATGAACCTTGAAAACATCTAAATGAAAGAAGCCAGGTACAAAAGTTAGAGATTGTATGACTCTATTTATTTGAAAAATCTGGGAATAAACAAATTCATAAAGGTGGAAAGTAGATTGTTATTTTACAGGGACTTGGGAATGGGAAATGACTACAAAAGGGTATGGGGTTTCCTTTCAGGGTAATAAAATTTTCTGTAATTAAACTGTGGATATACTAAAAACCAGTGAATTGTACTTTAAAAATGTTAACTATATTTCAATTTTTTAAAACTTGGAGTTATTGATGACAGTTTTTTAAATGAGCAAAACTGGCAAAAAAATGTTTTTGATTAAATTTGTTTCATCAGCCAGATGTTGCTTACATTCTACTCCACTGCTCATAGTGTGCTCAGCTCCCCAACCCAGTTTTCAAGCAAGCCGTTGGCACCCTACTCCTCATCAACAAAGGGTGATGATATGAGGAAGTTCAGGATAGGGAGTAGATGACTATTTCTTCCTGTTGATAATTTAAAAATAATGACAATAATCTGTAATTGTAATGATTTCATATTTTATATTCAAAAAGCTGTGTCAAAATAACTTCTTTAAAAAATATGATATACTGAGACATCTTTAGCTAGTCATGGGGGTCAGATCTACTCTCTATCTACTCTCAGATCTACTCTATCAGATCTAATTATGAACAAAATCTATGAGATAGCAGTTGACAGATGTCAGACCACAGACAGGTCAGGACTATGATCCTTGATAGAAGAGAAACAAATTAGATGAGCCCCAAGATAGACTTGGATCTGCCTAGAGATACTTTCTGGATAATAATTTAGAAAGGACAAATCTGAACAGAGCATAGTGGTCTTGCTGAGCTGAGAGATAAACATTGGAGTTCTAGAAAGCCAAGGCAACTGGTACATGTGAATCAGAGAATCAAAGAGTAAAGCATAGTATGGAACGAAGTCACAGAAATCTTCAGGAGGCGGTAATCTCCTTGAATCTGTTGATGAATATAAACATTCATAGTTTATAAAACTAAACAATTCTCAGAGCTCAAACAGGAGGAAAGCCCAGAACTTGTAGAGACTTTGGAAGTCTCATGCATTAGGAGTAAGAGTATTCTAACCCTAGAATATAGGCAATTCTGAAACCATCTAAGGGAAGATTAAATCTTGAAAGGCTTTAAGGTGATTAGCAAGAAACTTAAATGCCTGACTGAATAAAATCCAGTGCTCTTTAAAGGAAGAAACAATCTAGACACTCAACAAAGCAAATTCAAAAGGTGTAGTATCTAATAAAAGTTACTAGTCACATGAAGAAACAGAAAAATGTGACCCATAGCCAGAAGAAAAATTAGTTGGTAGAATTATTTCCAGACCTGGCAACATGATGAAATTAGCAGACAATGGCATATAAAAAGCCTTTATAAATATGTCAAAGTATTTAAACGAAAACGTAAGTTTAACATAGAAATAAATAATATTAAAGGAATGAAATCTAACATCTAGAGATGAACAACATATTATACTTTACAGAATAAGTCATTGAGCCAGAAGACATATCAGCATAAAAGGAAAAAAGACTGAAAAAAAGTGAACAGAACCTCAGTGACCTATAGGATAATATTAGTGGCTTAACATATGTACAGTTGGAATCTCAGATAAAGATGTATGAGATGAAAGGGGCAGAAAAAAAATATTGAATGAAGACTGACTGGAAAAAAATGTCAATTTGGTGAAAACTATAAATACACAGATTTTGGAAGTATAAAGATTTCCAGGCATTATACATATAAAAAAAAAAGTACACCAAGGCACATCATAATCAGATTGGTGAAATCCAGTAGTAAATAGAAAACCTTAAAGCAGATAAAGAATAAAACACTGCATCTTCTGACACAATGGGAGTCTAAGCAAAAGATTGGAGATAAGATTGACCATGGATTTCGTGGCGGAATTTTTGAAGACAGAAGACAATGAAGCATCTTGAAAGTGTTGAAAGGAGTGCAACCATAAAAAGACTTCCCACCTGGTATTCTACTTCCAGTGGAAATGTTTTTCAAAAAATGAAGGTGGAATAAAAACCTTTTCAGTAAAGCAAAATCTGAGAGAATGTGTCATCAGCAGACCTGTAAGAAATGTCAGAGGTGGCCCTTTAAATGGAGGGGAAATAACAGCACATGGAACTTACCTACACAAAGAAATAAAAAGTATTATAAGTAATAACTATGCGAGTAAATGTAACAAGAACCAGTTTTTATATGGCTAAAATTGTTCTATACTTTATGGTGAAGTTTACCTGAATATAAGCATTTGGTGAAACTCATCAAACTATTTAAATTAAGTGCTGAAGTGGGTACATTTTATTACATGGAAATGCTTTTCAAGTCTTCTAGTCTTACACCTTAGGTATGTGATGATCATTTAAATTTCCCTCTCTTTTAATGCACTTACCTTGCACCAATTCTTAGGAAAATGCTAGATCAATAATCTGGATTTTCTTTTCTTACACATAATCAAAAAATTACCACTGGAGGGGAAAAAAATTCCACTACGAGTTATTCTTCTCAGTTTCAGCTGGTTCTTCAGTGTTATGTATGAATTTTATTTACATATTTTCAAATATGATCTCTTCATTTCCAATATCATTTTTAATAGGGGGGTGGATATTGTTAAGATTTCTCATTATAAAAGAATAAGATTCTCTGAATAAAGTTTCTCATTATCAGGATCTCTTGCCTTTTATTTACAAGATGGAAATAGTTCTACGTAAATTGTCTCAAGTGTCCTACTGAACACATAAATATACCTCTAGTCACACATCTTTATCTTTTCCTTCCACCCTCAGAGAATGAGGTGTTCCTATTATTTAAAGACTGTAACTTTCCCCTTGAATTGGACTCCATAACTCCTTAGGACTTCATCGGTTCTCTCGCTGTTTCATCTTTAGCCTCCCCCATAACTGACTATGAGAGTCAGTCTATAGATATGCTCAAATACCTCCCATCTTAAAATGAAACAAACAAACAACAACAATAAAAAACCCAACTCCTTGAATTAACTGTCCTATTTCACTCTCAAAATGTCTAAAATAGCCCATGTTTGCTCTCACCCCATTCTTAATCTCTGAACCTTCTGACCTACCCCCTTTATTGAAATGTGGTCAGAAGAACTCCCCTCTGCCAAACTTTTTGGGCATTTCCTATCTTCACTGCCTGTCTCAGATGTTTTTGATACCGCTGCACACTTTTCCTACCTCCCTTGTAATCAAAGCAATGACAGTGGACAAACTTGCCCATGAGAAGCATGTCAATGGAAAGGAGAAGAAACACCAGAAGTGGACATTTAAGAAATGACAACATTGAAGAGGATTCTGTGGTTGAAGAAATAATGACTGAGATTTAGAAGGAATGATCACAAGACAAGAGGAAAGTAGAAAGGAATGATGGGTATTGTAGGAGCTACAGCAGCAGGGGAAGTGATCAAAAGTGTTGATCCAGCAATTCCTTCAAAGGTGAGCAAGAGAAGGCAGTTAGCCTATGACCTTGATTGCTTCATAAACACTGAGTTCTATAACATGACAGTTCTCATTCTTTGAATGCACAGGTTAGGCAAGAATGTCCCTAAATCTTTACATTTAAATGTGGTTCTATTTTACTATGTCACAATAAATTATTCAACATTCATTCTTCATCATTACTGCACTTCTGCTTCCTACTGCCTTTCAAATAGCCTATCACAAAACTGCACCAAGCAGTGACAAAACACAGCGTCATCACTTACCTTGCATGCTCAGCCCCATCGATGTGGTCATTCACAGTAAGAAATTATTCCTTCAGGCTTCTAACTTCCAAAAACTGTTCTATGCCCTCAGTATTACATATGTCAAAGATACCATGTTATGAATGTTATGAATGGATTTGTTTCTGGAAATATTGCTTCACAAATACAATAAAATGCTATTAATACAAGGGAAAAGTCTTAGAATCAAGGGCCCCATATTGAGTTCTTTGCACTTTCACCCTTCATTTTTATTCCTTTTTTCGTGAAAGATCTGATCTCAGACTTAAATATGGAAACAAAATATTTGGGCAAGAGAAAGAAGTAGTATTAATGAGCCCCTTTTGTGTAATATTCTACTTTATAGTCAGAAAACAACTCAGAGTGCTGTTCTTTTGGCATTTGGAGTAAAACTCATTCTTAAGATTTTTTCTTCGTGAACTTATATTACAGACACCAAAGAACAAATGAGAAATGTAGAAACAGCACTGACTGTATCAACTTCCACTACAGTTTTCTGTCTCTAAACACTTTTTTAAAGTTCAATATAAATTGCTTGACAATGGCATTCGCAGCTGTGGTAAGGGATGGGAAGTGGATTTCTGTTGCCAACTTTCCTTTGAGTGGTGCCTGTAGCAGTCCTTTCTAGTTCTCTGGTTACACCCAAAACTGCATAGATAGTCCCCAGGAACTGCAAATTCTTTCCTTTCTGCACATTTACAGTGGCAGCCAAGGAAAACAGAAATCACTGTGAATTGATGGAAGAAGAATACGATTGCCAACTGCAAGGTGGCAGTGGAGATAGACTTTTTAAAAAAAATCTAACTTATCAGGAAGGGATGCACCTGTATGAAAATGCGTGAAGCAAAGTGTAGTAATATGGTAGAGCTCTTTGGCCCATTGATGATAAAAGGCGAGAGAAACTGAATTGATGATGTTATGGAAGTAAGCCTTGTGCTAAATGTCTAAAGACTGGAAAGGAACAATGTTTTCTGAATGTAGCCAATAACTCTGCCAGCAAAACTGGACCCAGAGGGGAGATGAGGAGGGGGTTGGGCTGTTGGGGTTTTATGTACACAGTTGTGGAGAGTTTCATTCCACTAAAAGCATGTATCTGATAAATTCTTGACTTGCTTTACTAATTGTTTCATCTCTCAGATGGCTGAGGAAGCAAATAAGGAGAACTGTAACTCATTATGAGACATAAGGCGATTCACATATTTTTACCATATCAAATTTGCCCTATGTGCTTTTGTGGCTTTTTCATCCCAGCAAACATAAGTTTCTTAACCATAAGCCTCATGATTTGATGATGAGGCCCCTGTGACTGGCCTAAAGCCAAGTGTACATGGTAGTTCTGATGAATGGATGAAAGAATGGATGGAGGAAGGGATAAATGTGTGGTACAAAACAGGGTTGTCAAGCATTCCTATGAAAACAGAGTTCAAACTAGTTATGCTAATTGAAAACAACACAAAACAATTATTTAATCGATGAGTAACTTGTAATTGCTATCCTTGTCCTGCCTTCATCGTGAATTGCTGTAAAAATGTATGTCTTCTTGACACATTAAAACTATTTCTAACTTATTGGGTTGCTGTATAAAGCAAAGCAAATGAGAGAATATGTGATATAATCCTTTATGAAAGGTTAAAAAAAAACATGCAGATTTGATTAGTTTACTAAAACAGCACACAGAACTTAGGAAACCTTTTTACTGACTTGATCACTGATTTATTACAAAAGATAGTAAAGTGATAGGAACAACAGCCAAATGATATGCATAGGACAGGGGTGTGGAGAAAGGGCACAGAGCTTCCCTATCCTAGCCACCCACCCCGCTCTCTCCAAATCTCCACATGCTCACATTCCAGAAGCTCTCTGGACCTTCTCCTATTGGTTTTTATAGAGGGTTTTTACATGGGCATGATTGATTACATTATTGGCTACTGGCTAATGAACTTAATTTCTAGCCCCTTTTTCCCTTCCAGAGGTCAGGGGATGGGACTGGAGGTTCCAACCTGTAATCTCAGGGTCGGTTCTCCAGGCAGCCAGCCCCATCCTAAGGTGCTCCCAGAGTTACCTCATTCACATAACAAAAGGCACATTTATCTCTCCACACTTAGGAAATTGCTGGGAACAGTGGATAAAGACCAAAAACAGTGGATAAAGACCAAACATATATCAGAAAAATATTCTGTTCATCTGGATGGCCAATATTTTTCTTATAAATCACAATATCGCAATGGGTTAGACTCATATATCCAGCTTTGAATCTTTATTCAATGTCTAAAAGATATGTCAAACAAAACTGAATTTCCTGCAACTCAGTCTTCATCAAAAAACCAAGAGCCACTCATCCCCTTCTCAATCATCACAGAACCTAACTGTTCAAACTCTGAGTCATCCCTCATTTCTCTTTTCATCACCCTCACATACTTCATCCTGATACCTCATAACTCTAACTCCAAAACTTCTTGTGCATCTGTTCTGAATACCGAATCACTTTCACGTCTACCACTAGCATCTAAGCTACCACCCTCTTTCTTCTGGACTATTCAGTAACCCTATAACTTGTCTCCCTATTTATAATCGAAGACACCTACATCTCATTCTACATAGTGATCTTTTAAAATGATAAATGAGATCATGCTACTCTCCTTTTCTTACCCTCAGAATATAAGCTAACCCCCCTCCCATTGCCTCTAAGCTTATGTAGGTGCTAGCAACAAGCTGTGATCTCATCCCCTAATCTGCTACTTTCCCCTTTGCTCACTATGGTCCTGCCACATTAACCGTCTTCCTTTTTTATTAGTTCATTTACATTTCCAGGGTCTTTCTGCCCACTGTCCCTTTTCTAATATGTCCTTCTCCCAGATATGCATGTGTCTGGCTTTTCTATCACTTGGACTACCTCAGAGAAATCTTTCCTTATCACTCTATTTAACACTTTGTGTGCCGGTGCCCTTTAAATTTACCAGCCCTTGGGGCCGGCCATTTTCTGTGCCACCGCATGAATGGTAGAAGCATTCAATAAAACACACACAACTGAACTACTGGATATTAAAAAAATTGTAATATCTCTCATAAAACACCTTACACTTTCACCAAAACTATGTGTAAAGCTTCTAGACTGAGTACGATCAAAGAAACAGCTCCTAATAGTTCCAAATAAATCCACCGTGGCGTGAAAAACCGGAGACTAGATGAACATGTATTAATACGTGAGCGGCCACCTGATACTGGTAACAAAAAACACGTACTAATATGTGAGTGGACCACAAAGTGTTAATATCTATCTTTATTGCACCATCCAATTTTATTTTCCTTGTGCCACTTATTATTACCTGAAATGTTTTTATCTACTTGCTTGTTAGCTGTTTCCTTGTCTAGACTGTAAGCTCAGTCAGATGAGTGTCTGATTAAACATGCTATTCTGCCTCACACAGTGGACACTTGGGGCATATTGTTTGCATGACTAACTGATGGAATATGAGTAAGTTGAATTTGTTGCGGTATAGGAGTTGTCAGAATTAAACTGGGTGATGCATGGGCATTGTTTAGTAGGCTGTCAACTATATAATACACATAGTAAGTTCTCAAAAATTCTCTATAATAAAGCAAAAAAATGTTAACTCGTATTTTTATGACTAGCATCTTTACCAAGTAACTCCACAGAAAATGTATGGAGTTTGGATTTAAATAACTTTCTGAGTAAGATCAAACATCAATTTGGAAAGAGAGGGGAAACAAGAAATACAGTCATGACAAGATAGATACTGAGATCCTGAAGCACCGACCCAGAGAGTAACTCTAGGGGAAAGGGATGAATGTGGTAAGGTCCATGGTGACATCTTTATGGAGCTGGGTGGCTGAAGACAAGTTCTGCCAACCTCTTAATTTCCCATTCAGTTCTTAATCTCCCATCACTTTGCAAGCCAACATGAATTAATTACTAACCCAGTCCTCCAAATATGACTTTAAAAAAAGACCTTATTTTGCCCGCAGAGAGGGGTGGAGGAGAGTGGAAACCCACAGAAGGGGAAGATCTACCTCTGATACCATTAATCTAGTGCTTCACTCTCTGAAATCTTGCTTTGATCTTTAGAGTTGGGCTTGTGGCTAGGCTGACCCCATATGACCCCACTGTGATTTTCCCCCACTTTCTCCTCAACTATCTTTGAAAACCGTATGGTGGTTACCAGCCATGGGAGTCCCATTCAAGCAAACACATGTGGGAGGTATGAGAAGAGATTTTTCTTATGAACACCTCTGAAGCCACAGGGAGCCATGAATGGGAGACGTGTATAAAGGAGAGCAGAATTTATTCAGGCATCCATTGTGCCTATATTTAGCACAGAAATAATGAACATGCATTTTATAATCACTCCTAAAACTCCACATATATGAAAGTCCCCAAAACAGCATCACTGTAAGTGTTGAGTATTAAATCTCCCCCATGAAAGCCTTCCCATATTCCCCTGCCCACTTAGACAACTGCCCTCAAGACTGGGTCTGACTGTGTGCAGCTTCAGAAGGCTTGGTGTGAACACATGGGGAGGTTTAGGCTGTCTGGCCCAGTATATCTGTGAAAATCGCAGTAGCCCAGTGTTCCCCAAAGTCATTTTTCTGTTAATACAGTAGTTCAAAGCAGTGAGGTTCCCAGCTGGAAAGAGATGTTTTAAGTAAAACCTCTATGATCACTTGTTTCTTTATCAGAGAAACCAGCCTCCCTTCTAAGGGAGATGTGGGAATGCCACCTCTTGTGGTAGCTTCCTAGCTATTGTCATCCACCAAAGATGCGAAGATTGTGGCCATCATCACAGTGTCATCTCTCTGTCCTACAGGAGAACCACCCACAAATCCAGTCAGGCGTCCAGGGCATACTGGGAGCTCTACCACATCTCTGCATCTCATCCCTGCTCTCTGAAGCCCTTGCCTCTCCATATGTGAATGAAGGTGGGTCTGTCCCAGCAGGTGGAACCTCCCTATCATCTACTCAGGTATAATTTTTAGGTTTTTCCAATTGTTCTGATATTTCTGGTGCTTATGATAAGGGTTCTTCTAATTTTTTTAATTTGTAAAAAAAAAAGAAAGAAATGTGGCTCCAGAATGACAATCATTGGGTCGGAAAAAAAAGACTGCAACGAAAGCATCAGTCTTTTGACCCAAGGTAGATGAGACTGAGTCCTCTGGAAACAATGCAGAACCAGACAGTGCCTGGCCCTCAGGAGGGAGGCAGCCATGTCTATGGAGTGAGAACACTGCCTTGACTTTCAGGGCTGCTCTCTATCTGTAAAGTTGGGATAGAAGTGTTACCCCCTCCTTCCCCCTCCCCTGCAAAATCTCTCTGAATCATGGTTGTCTGTTCATTTTTGTTTTGTTTTGTTTTGTTTTGTTTTGTTTTGTTGGGATAAAAATGAGGATAGGAATAGCACAGGGGACCATGGTGATGGTGCATGGGTGAATTGGTGGTGGAAATTCTATGGGGACTACACCTGAGAAAAGAAAGCAGACATTGGAAATATAAATAAATAAACAAATAAACAAACAAATAAATAAATAAATAAATAAATAAATAAAGGAATAAAACGATTTTTAAAAAGTAATTACCCCTACAGGATTGTTATGATCCTCAAAGGTAGCTAGATGAGAGAATAAGGACCGAATGGGAGCCCACGGGCTATGAACTGGCTGGGTCTACCTTCCTCTCCTAGGGGTGCCCCATCAGCTTCATGTCTGGGTTTAGTGACCACTTCTGACTGTTGTCCCTGTAGGCTGATGGGCAGTAATGATTCCCAGGTTTTGAAGACCCAGAGTCTTGCAGGATATCATTTAGAATCCTTATCCGAGCCTACACCTTTGGAAAATTTCCCCTCTATTAAACTCTATGCAAATGGCCTCATTTAAATGTACTATCTTACCTGGTTTCTGACAGCCCAGCACTGGGAAGTAACTTAATACACACTTTTAAAGGACGGAAGGAAGGAGGGAGGGGGAAAAAAAGAGGGGGGGAGGGGATGGAGAGAGAAAAGGAGAAAAGAGGGAGAGAAAGAAAAGAATAGCATCTCTAAGAAAGGAATCTCTTCAACAGGATTCTCTGCATTTCTTGTAGTTGTCAGCATTTGTTTGTCTAGTTGGTACTTCCATTACTCTTTATCATCTCTAGTAGCGTGATTTGTAAAAGAACTGACTTATCTAGGAGAGGCCTTGTTAAGTTCTGACTTCCTGAACTAGAGAGGAAGAGGCCTGGGTACATACAGAAGTCGTGGGCCTCCACAAGCAGCTCCTGCAGGAAAGAGGGACGTCCAGGCATTTCTGAGGAAAGGCAGAGCCAGATCTAAGGCTGAAGGGGAGAAGAGGGCTTATGCAACCCAAGAGAGTCCATGGTTCCAAAGGAGCATGAAGCTAAGTGAAACCAGTAGGAAATGCATTAACCACGGACCCAAATAGATGAATACAAAATAGTTGCATTGTCCCTGCTCCACTTTTGTGGAGATGAATGTCTCTGATAGGGCTGAGTGTGAAGAATTTGATTTGCATCTCCAAAGTCACTGATGCTGTGAAATGCCCAGAGTCCCTCAGCTCAGGCCAGCCTGGCAGGTGATGATCCTCATTAATGACTTTGGTGCTGCAGAATCTCAGGCCTCAAGGGACTAGAGAAAGAGCTTGTGTTGTGCCTTGTCATTCTGTTCATGCCAAAGACTGTGGCAGCCGCTCAGCATCATCTTCCATTTCAAAAGCCAAGGGTTAATGAGTTTGCAACTCATCGTAGCAACCCAGACACCCCCATCTCCTTATTTATGACTTTTATACATAAAAAGGCAATTAATATTTCTAACTATGAATATCAAAGCATACTGCCACATTCGGTTCATCACAACTTAATGATTTACTATTGCTTACTTCACATCACCCATGCCAACATTATTGCCAATGTGAATTTTTTTAAAGATTTATTTATTACATGGAAGAACTGGGGTGTAGGCCAGGTGCACGGGGGGTGAGAGGATTCACCAGGGACGGAATGGGGAGCAGAACAGGTGGATCTACTGAACTACACTGCTGAGGGGAACGGCGGGCAAGACAGGAGAGGTCTGCTGCGCCATGTGGGTCAGCTCCCTGGCCAGGAATTGGACTCAGGCCATAGTGGTGATAGCACTGAGACTTAACCCCTAGGCCACCAGGGAGGCCCAGAGAAAGAAAATTTTAACACTAGTCTGTAGTTTTTCCAGATGACATGTCCTTTAAACCCTAAACTTCTCAGCTGAATATGGCTGGGATACACTCCCAGACAAAATAAGAGGTCCAGAGCCCAGGATCCCAATGACATGTGAAATTCCAGCCCGCTGAGAAATGTTTACACCTATGTCCCTGGACTAGAAAGCAGCTGAAGGGAACTTACTGGGAGCAGTAATTGCCTGTTTTGCAAAAGCTCTGGTAAGCCGCACACAGATGCACTTTACACTGATCTGGAGGGGTGTTCACACTCCTTGGCAGGTGTGTAAGCCTGTGGCTCTCACAAAGCAGGGACAAGAGCCACAGAAGTGGCTCAGGTGGTCTTGAATGTGTCTCTGTTAGAAGAATTTAAACATCCCTCCACATCTGTATAGCTTGGCAGCAGACTGCAAATGCATTTCTGTCATTTGAGTTCTTCAAGTGCTGCTATCTTCCCATAAACCGTAATGAATGCCGCAGTCAGACGCGGGCGGCGCACAATCTCCCAACACCTGCACTCTTCACATCCCGCCTTTGACTTAAGTGAGAGTGTTTATCACTTCATTGGCGTTGAATGATACAAAGTGGGTGTAATTATGACCTGGAAAGATTCAAGAGGGAAACCAAAAAAGAATAAAAGGAAAGGCGCCTCAGCTCAGAATGGAGCATCAGGATCCTCCCCAGGGTCGGGGTGTTGGGGAGACTTCGCTGAACAGTGGAGGAAAATCAGGTTTGCGTTTGAATATGACTTTAGTGGGAAAACACTATTTTGTTACATTAACGTCTGCGCTAATTATTATAATAACCCTGAGTTTATACCAGAAACAAATCAATTGTAATGAGCTGAACAAAAGAATCTAGGTGAAATTCTTCCCTGTAAATATTCTCCTGTCAGCGCAGTCAAAACACAGTGCCAACACACTGCCAATGTCAGCAAATAGCAAATTTTAAAACTGGCATGTCCTTTTCATCTCTCCATTGGTTGTGTTTGCAAGAAATCGGCTAACACGCTAAGTCGCTGTCCACCTGGATCTGTGAAGGGCAGTTGTACTTGCAGAGGTCCTAGGTGGTCCATATGTTGCCAAGTGTCTGAGTCCGGTTAAGATGGAGAGGTAAAGAGTTTTGAGTGTTATCACAGAGGCCCGAATCTGAATCTTGCAATGTACACAAAAGGATTTTACAGTGCTTGGTATGATCATGTTCCATGGTATGAACTATGGAAATGTCCATAGTTCATTTCAAGAGGCGTGGTTGTTTCTCTTAATCCCCGTTTTTAAAGTGGCTTCACAACTGATAGATTTAAGCGCAGAAGAAATCGTTTTCATTCTAAAGCAGCTCCACAAACTTAGATAAAGTTGACTTTAACAATTGTCTGTGGCTCTTTCACACCCTGTTCTGTCCTCGTAGCTCAGGAAGTAGCTAGGTTAGGTAACAGTCTATCCAAGAGGTCTGGAAAGTTCGTTACTCTCCTGAAGGTCACATACCTAATCAGTGGTTTGATTATTTCTAGCACCCACATCTCTGTGCCTGCTTTCTGACAAACACATTTTCTCCTGATAGGTTATTTATTGTCAGGTCTCTGGTGGTACTTTATGATGGATGCTTAGAGAACCCTAGGAAAAGTTATTTTTAGTTGTGGGCCTGTGTTGCTGTCTATCTAAACATACTTTAGAGTCTCTCAAAAATGAAGAGAGTTGCATTTGTTCTACTAAAAGATTAACTAGTGGGTAATAGAAGAGGGAGAAATACCACTTACTTTTGGGGACCTTAACTATAGGCACATAAGAGTGTGTGTGTGTGTGTGTGTGTGTGTCTGTGTCTGTGTGTGTCGTGTGTGTGTGTGTGTGTGTGTGTGTAAGAAAGATGAGAGAGAGCCCATAATACCCATAATATGATGTAGTGCTGTATGTCTCAAATACATTAGGAAGCATCCAGATGCCATAGGTCAATCAAAGTCTGGGTGGCTGAAATGTGTGTTAAAGTGTAAGAGATTAAAATATTATGCCTCACACTGTATAATGCATCATGGAAAGATCCTTGTAAGTATAAATTAGCTTTACTGTTGAGTATAAAATCTTCCTTTTGGTTATTTATGAAGCTTCATTTTGAAGATTGCCTTCACTGACTAACAAGCAAATCAGAACTTGTCATGTGCAAATCTTGTGAAGACTGCAAGGCCAGTATATAATTAGCCTCGAAAGAGTGTGACCAAATTGGGTAAGGAAAAAAAAAAAACCTATGTAAAGGAAATATGAGGACCAAAAAGAGGTCAGGGTGTGGTGAAACCATGGGACCCCTTTAAGTTTCCCTGACATGGTTAGGTTCAAAGTCTCTAGAAAAAGTGAAATTATGAAACAAATATTCCTATTCTGCTATTCAAAGGGCTGTTATTGTTCATAGATCAAAGGATCTGGTGATGAAGAGAAGTTTATACAGCTTTGGGTATGAAAAAATATTCAAATTGGAGAGAACAAAAAGAGAACTAGCAGGAGGATAAATCAAGGGCGAGAAGGAGTAGCCCCAGAGTAGCCCTGGTGGCCCACCCCATAACGGGGTTAGCTGGATGAATGGGGAAGGCCACAGACGTCTTTGTCCCTTCAGCTGTATCACCAGCCCCTACCCTTTATCTGTGACCTTTGTTCTCACTCTTCCCCCAGTTTTCTTTCTAGTCTAAAAATCTGAAGCAAGATCCCAGTGTTACATTTACCCTTTGGTTAATCATGTATGTCATGCCCTGAAGTCACTTTTGCATTTCCCGTAAGGCACACACCACCCTTTCTCACCATACAGAGTGTTGCTCTCACAGATGACACGTAGGAGAAAATTCCCAACTAATTGCTGTTGTTGAAATCCTCTTCGGTGTCAGCCTCCAGAGACGGGTGCTCATGTCCACAGGGACTCTGACATAAGCAGGGTCTGTCAAGACTTCAGCTAATGAGCCCCGCTGAGGTCATTGCCCATCAGGGTGGGGCACAGGCAGACCCTGGGTGTGAAGCTTCGAGGGGAAAACCCAGGAAGTGGTCAGATGACTCAGTGGTGCCACTTTGTTGAGTCAGCCTGAAAACTGACACCGCGATGTTTCAGGGTGGGATGGAAGACAGCAGATTTCAAGAGTTTTGCATGTCCATTGTCCACAGATGCCCTCTAGATCCTGGGCCACTCCCGCCTTGTTTTTATCTTTGTCATTGTGTAAGGGTGAGATGTGTGTCTTCCGAGGCACTGTTCCATGTGGCCAGGAAGTCCACGAGAAGCACCAAGCTGCAGCGACCCCCCCCCACACCACTACCTGTACATGTGCAATCAGTTCACAAATTCTCACTGAGTGCCCAGAATGTGCCAGGAGTTCTGCTGCTTAGCAGGCTCCAATTGAGATAGTCTGTGGTCTCTGTTTTTTAGAAAATTTTTAGTTACCATCATATACCCCTTTTAATGAATTTCTTATTGGCTCCCTGAGAAGCAACATTAAACAAATATCTTAATTTGTCACTTGAGTTAATTTCTGTGTAACTCATCTAGAGAGAAGGAGAGGCAATGGAGAAAAGGGTAAAAGACCTTATTCTAACAGAGCATATTCAGTGTCTCCCAAAATTGAATAAGTAATAAGGGAAGAACTCAAAGGGCATGAGTGGTGAGAATCGAATATCAAAATTATGTCCACTCATCCAGATAGTAAATTACTGAAAGAGAGAGAGAGAGAGCCAGAGAGTCAATTTTCCCAACATCTATACCACTTCTTGATATGAGTATATGACTTTTTGTGGTCTTGGTGTCCAGTAAATCTTTCTGGACACTAAACTGCTTTGATTTTTTTCCCCTTAGTGAAAGTATTATTTCAATGCAAAACTCAAGTCCAGAAGTCAGAAGATCTAAATTCTGTGGGTCCCAATAAGTTTCCTAAAAACAAATATTGTGAGGGTGGTTTTCTTACTATAGATGGTTTATAGAATACTGGCCTCCAGATACGTCTGCATCCTAATCTCCAGAACCTGTGAACACTGTTTCTTATGGAGCAAAAGGAACTTTGCAGGTGGTTAGGTTACGGACTGGGAGATGGAGAGTTCATCCTGGATTCCTTCATGGGCCTTCTGAAGTCACTAGTGTTCTTATAAGAGAGGGACAACTCAGAGTCAGAAGAGGAGATGGGACAAGATAATAGGAGGCTAAGTGATTTGTTTGAAGACAGAGGACATGAGCCAAGGAAAGCCAGAGGCTTCTGTGAGCTGGACCAGCTTCTGTTCTTCCCAGGAGCCTCCAGAAGGAATGCAGCCCTGCTGACACCTTAATTTTGCCTGCAGGTGACTCATTTCAAACCTCAGTTCCAGAATTGCCAGATAATAAATCTGTGTTGTTTTAAGTCACTGAGTTAGTAGTAATTTGTTACAGCAGCAGTAGGAAATTTGTATTAGGATATGTCATAGCAGAAGCTGAATAATTGATATCCTTTAATTTCATTCATTTACCAAATATTTCCATGCTAGCTACCACATGGTGGCTAATACTCTGGGAATTGAGGCTCAAGAGTAAACTAAATAGACATGATTTCTGTCATTAAGCTTTACCGTCTAGGAAAAGGTAGGATTATGTTCATTTACCAACGAGAAAATGTAAAAATTAAACCAGTTTTTTTGTACGGGAAAATGAAACAACTGGTTAACAATTTTTTTCACTTTTTAATAAGTTAGATTGGTGTCCCACTGTGACTCATTGTGTTTTTATATCATAATTAAATTGTATTATCATTGTAATGCTGTCTGCTTGCCAAGTTCCAATTCTGCCTCTGCTTTCTTTAAAACCTAGGGTCAGAGGAATAAATCTCAAAGGCCTTGTGATTCTTCACATATTTCTCATGAAGTCATCTCTGTTCACTACCTCAAGGTAGCAAGAGATACCTTGAGAGCTAATGTAGATATCCTGAGCAGACCAGGCTTTTGTTACACAGGAGATTGAGAGAAACGATGGTTAAATACAATCCCAAAGGGAAGTATATTCACGTCCTTATTGCTGTCTAGCTCTCTCTGTCTCTATCTGTCTGTCCCCCCACCCCCAACACACACACACATGTACACACACACACACACACACACAGAGAAATTACATTGGGTGGAAAGACTTCGTCTGCCCAGCAAGGCTTATAAAGTTTGATTCCAGAACCTACATTTACATAGATGACATCCAGAGTTCTGGGAGAGACTCTAGAAATGTTTTCACAATGTCATGAGCATTTGTAAACTGTGAAAAAATAAAATATTAATCAAAGACATTTTGGTTAATATAGCTGTCTCTTTCGGCTTCAATTTTCTGACCCTTTTTCATCTGTCCAGATGAAGTTGGTGTGGCTGTGCTTTCTTAGCTCTGGCTAAGGTGAGGGGATGTGGGGACACGGATTTCGGTTAAGGGGGATACACTGATGCAGTTTGAAGGTACAATGATCTCCAGTTGGGTCCTGCCAGCATCTCATGGTTAAGTTGGGTTCCAGGTTCCTCCGTCCCCCTCCGGGGGGTGTGTTATGAGGGTGCAGTGTCCAGGCTGCTATGGTGACAGGGAACATCCCAGGACACCCAGCCCTGGGCAAGTGTGGAGTCAGAACTTAGCCATTGAATAATCACTCTACTACTTGCAAATTTGTAAGCAGGGATTTGAGTTCTCCTTGGTGCTTTGTCATGCTAGTAGTTATCAGAATAGGATGTAGTTGATAACTGCACGATTTTTCTTTTTGGACTTGAATTTCATGAAATAGAATTTGTCTGAGTTCCTGTGTTTGTATGGCACAAATCTGTCGGGCTACAGCCAAAGCTAGTATGTTTGTGTATAAAGCTGCTGTTCTTAAGTGAATCTCTAGCATTAATTGAGAAAAAAAAATTTTGATCGACCATCTTAAATAAATGACTGACTTATTTTTCAGTTGCAATATTAAAAAGCATCCCAAAATGATGTCAGGAAGATTTAGGGAAACAGGGTACTGTGGACACCATATTAAGAAAAATATTATTTCTTCATATTTGGGGGTGTTTGTGGTACTGGTTAGCTTTCTGACATTTATTACTTGATATGATTTTGTATCTCATTTTAAATAATTAATTAATTAATCATTCCTAACTTTGTGTCTATCATTGTACATCGTGTAAAAGTAGTCTCTCCAAAATGCTTAAGTTCTAGGATCCACGGCCTGGATCCACTGCTCAGGCCAGTAAGTTGAAATTGCAGAGGGACTGGATGAGGCAGAGCTTGTAGTGTGTCCTCATTTCTTCTCAAGAAACCAGAACTCGGGACTGGTGGAAAGAGGCTGTGTAAAACCTGCTTCTGAACAGAGCTCGTTCTTTCCAACTTTGTTTGCATCTGGACTTGTCCAAAGAGAAGGGGTGGAATACTGGAATGAATGTCAGGAGAAAATGCCTTTTATGATCAGATCTTCGCTTGGAAATTTGAATGAACTTCCAGATCCATCTATGCCTCAACTTCCCCATCCATATACTGTTGAATTTAAAAGCACACATTCCATAGTCAGATGCCTGAGTTCACACTCCACTCACTGTATGACCTACGGGCAAGCCACTTCACGTCAGTAATCTTTAATTTCCCCCTCTGTAAGCAAAGTAAGGAAATAATAATTCTTAGCTCATGGATTTGTTGTGGGGACTAAATGACATTATCTTGTAAAGTGTTCAGCACAACCCTGGGCGGGTAGTAAGTGCTCAGCGATAGTTGCTATTATGCAAAAAAGCTAAATCTGACCTCTCCTCCTCAGAGAATGGCATAAAGGAGAAATAATCAAATAACATCAGAAGAAAAAGAAATAAGACTAGAATGAGATGGACCATATCCATAATTGTGGAAGTTAATAGTACTGAAAACCACTCATCTGTTTGTTGCTGTCACAGGGCTCAGTCTGCATATGTGCATATGTGTATCTGTTGGGGGCAGGTGGAGCATAGAAAGGGGAGGCTCTGGAAGAGGGGCAGCCACTGGTGCAGCTGGGGTGCTGGACCTTCTACTGCTCTCCAGCTTTCTGTCCCTCTGTGTGTACATCTGCTCAAATGTCCTGGGCCTCGCCTCCCTCCTCCTATCATTGAGGACCAGAACCGGGGAACTGGCTTGGACTCAGTGCTGTGCTAACTCTCAAAGATCCAGACCCCATCTCTTCTACTGCACCAAGGTAGGCAGAGAAACCTCCATTAACCCTGAGAATACTTTAACATCCTCAGAGAAATGGAAAAAATTAAGCCCTGGTGAACTGCTGAGGAATAAATGGGCAGACTGGAATGGATTTATGGTCTGGGCAAAGAGGAAGAGCTATAGGAATCGTGAGATTTCCTACTCTTCCTAGGAAATATCTAATAAGTCTAATAATTTTGTTTTATCTCTAGGTTTACTTTTTTTTGAGAATATTAGGTCACTTGAAATTCAAAACACAGAGTTTTTTTTTTTAAGATTTATTTATTTATACATACAAGCTGGGGTACAGGCCAGAGGCATGGGGCGGCGAGAGGGTTCACCAGAGACAGAGTGGGGAGCAGAACAGGGAGATCAACGGAAACATACTGCTGAGGGGAGCAGCGGGGGAGGCAGGAGAGCTCTGCCGCCATGTGGGATTCTCCCCTGCCGGGCGATGAACTCACATGACCGCAGCTGACATCTCCACAGCACAGCACTTAACCGTTGCACCACCAGGGAGGACCCAAACTCAGAGTTTTGAACTAAAATCAGGACCATGTTCTTGGTGTTGGGTGTCTGGGTAGAATTGCTTAGTCACATACCACATTCACACTGCTGCCTTCTTTAATCCTCACAACAATTTTTCAGTGAGGAATTGTGGACTTCATGTTCACTGCTTAAAAATTCAGAAACTAGTGCTCTTGGTTGAGGAAGGAAATGCCTAAAATTACCCAGTAGACACTGCTCACTTGGTTGCCTGACAATTAGCATATATAAGCATATGGACGTGGACTTGAACATACAAGAACATGGCCTTCATGTGTATGAAGTTAGATAACTATTTGTGAAATCATAATTTTTTCCTCCTCTGTGATTTTCCCTGTCCCTCTACTCCCCGTTGGCGTAGAGAATCAGTCTCTGGTCATTGGCTCAGGGGCCACACACGGGACAGGAAACACCTGATCTTCCTAAACCAGGTTTAAAGACCCAAACTCTTAGGAGAATATGGATGACTCAGGGCTAGGCCAGCTGGTAGAGAAAACAATTTCCCTTCTAGACTTCAAAGCAGTTTCTCCTAGATTTGGGAGGAGAGAGAGAGGGGAGACTCGCTGCCTCTGAGTGAGTGGATGCTGGTATATAGGTCAGAGCCTCGAGAGAGAACCTGAACCCACACAGGGAGCGGGTCTTCAGGCCTAAGAGTTCCTGTGGCTCTGACAGGCCAGAGAAGCAGCAGCAAGTTCCTGCTCCCAGAGGCATGAGGGAACCAGCAGGGGAGACCCGGGCCTGGAGGTGCCACATGATTTCTGGGTGACAGTGTCTCCTTGGCCATCTGGATGGGGCAGACCCCAGCCCACATGAGGCCTTGGACTTCATTACAACCTCTGAACACTTTAACATCAGGAAGGAAGGTCCCTACCCAAAGTGCCCAGGTTTTTGTGCACGCCAGGGTATGATATCTGAAAGTAGAAGTTGCGTTTCAGAAACAAAGAGTAGCTCACACACCTGAAGTAGTAGTTTCAGATTTAAAGTCACCATTTTACCTTAAAAAAAAAAAGGTTAACAACCTCAGTGGTGGATGTATACTTTCATTTAGAACTGCAGTAGTTCTGCTTGAAAGGGTCAGATTCTGTTTTCTCCAAAACAATCAAGGGGTATTTTTCCATCCCCTTATCTGACCCCTATTAAGGGCATAAAACTTAGAAAAGTCATCAGATATAGTCACTTGAGCTCTCCCTCTGGTGAAACCTCTCCTAAAAGAGATGGAAGCTATCCACTGTAGAGATTTCAGATATCTAAAATTTAGTACATTCCAAGGTATGCACTGCCTACTGCGGGCTTTATCTCAAAAGCAGAATTGATATCTAGAAAATACACAGTGTTCACAACTTTTACTATCTGTTCTCTAAGGCCTTCTGAAGTCAAATTTCCTAATTCCAAGACAAGGAACATAGTTTTCTTTGGACAGAAAAATAGACCCGAATAATCGGTGAAGATTACCCTGCACATACATACACTGTCAGTTCATTTTTTTCATGATTTGCCTCACTTAAAACCCTGAGCTATTTTTTTTTCCTTCAAAATTAACCTGGTAAAACCCCAAGTGGAAATAAAATAGAGTTGTACATACAAGACTCTAGCATGTCGATCCCACTTACTGTCTCATTTTCTGGCTTCCCACGCAAACATGTCTATCATTAATGCCTCTGTGGCTTTGCTCCTGTTACCTCCACCTGGAGTGCCTTTCTCTTCACCTGCTTCTGGCTCAGCCTCCCTGCATCTGCGGGAACACACTGACATCCTCCTTAGCATCCCTCAATGAGTCCCGACTCCTCTCTGCTCCACCTCATTCACACAAGACTCCAGTAATACACATGGGACCCATCCCCACGGGGAGCCTTTGCACTTCCAGTCCTGCCACCACCCAGCTCACTTCTGACCCTTCTGTAGATCTTTTTGCAAAGTCCACCTTCTTAAAGAGGCCTTCTCTGACTACCCAAATTAACAATCCAGGTATTCCCCGCTTTTGGAAAACTGACACCACTTCACTTTTACCAAAGGCCCACATTAGCACTTCTTTTCCCAACAGAAGGAAATACAAAAAGGATTTTGCTTTTAGACAGAAACTGGAAAGGGTGCACAGTTTACCACAGCAGTTCTAGCGACAGCAGTGGCTGAATAGCCAGAGACCTTGCCACATCCTTGGGATGATGGCACATGGGTGTGCATTTATCATAGCCTTCCCACTTCTACAAGTCGTGAGTGTGATTTCAGGTTTCGGTGTTGTTTGGCATGATTTGCTACGTTATTTTGGAGGTCTAGGAAAGTGCAAACATTCTTCCACATAAATTCATGGTGATGCCTGTTTCACTTTATCTCATTTCCGTTTCAGGAAGGTTTCAGGGGAATGCTCTAATTTTAGGTAGCGGGAAACCCATTTAACTACTCCAATCCCCCCTGCAGGCCCCAAGTACCCCTCTCCTTTCTCTGCTTTATGTTCCTCTTTTGTGCACATATCTTATGGAGCACACTGTTTTACTCATCTTATTTATCAGGCAGATTGTCTGTCTTCCCCACTCAAGTGCAAGATTTCTGGCTGTCTTCTTCACTATTCTGTTGTATGAATGAACGCATGACTATCACATCATTGCCTACCCACTAATCTATGTTCTACTCCGTCTCACGACTTTACCACTTAGCACAGTGCTGGGGTAGAGAGAGGAGCCACACATGTTTAACAAGTAAAGGAGGTTGGTGGAATTAACTATGCTTTCCTTACCATTGAGATAAGATGGACTTTCATTCTACTCCAGAATGTATTTTTCTCATACCATAAAAATAAAGTGTTTCCTGCTTCTTTTTTCACTAACAAGTAGAATAAAAAGTACCCAGAAATTGTTCAGAAAATGCTGACTCTTTGAATTCTCTATTTTCAGTGAGACCAGCCACGAAATTCCACAGCAGATACTTATTGAGTGTCTAATGTTTATCAGACTCTTGGATAGGCACCAGGTATTATTCAAAGTCAACTAATTTAAATTGAGCTCCAAAGCACACTAAAACAATAGGAGAGGCTGTAACATTCTACTTGAATATTTTTTGTGACAAACGTGTCCTAGTCCTGTAGAAGTCCAAGTCCTGTAGAGTGGCTGCAAGTGAAAAAAGAAACCATAAAATGAAATTCAAAACTTTAATAAAAGAGTAGGATCTAAAATATAACAGCAGATAAAGCAGAAATAAACCAAATGAAACTGAATTGCACAAGAAGGCCATGCCACCTTGTGGGGACAAGGAGTATTTTACCACCCTCAATGTCTAACTAGAGGGAGTGATTGATTAGAAAGGAGTAATTGGAAAATTTTTCAGCAATTTTTATGGTGAATGAAACACATGGTAATTTTTTTCATGTTGCAACTGTTGCAAACATTTTTTTTTTACCAAAATACTATAATACCAAACCACTCTGATGCAAAAAATAAACTGCACACGATGAGGTAGTAATGTTTTTCAAAAAAAGATCGTCTTTATAAATGAACTAAAGCCTCTCCTTGATGATTTAGACATGCACACTTTCCTTTTCATTTGTCTGAACAAAAGATGTAGATTGTTTAGACAAAAAGTGTTAGAACAATAAACAAAATCAAAAACACATAAACTCTGACGTAACATCCTTAAATAACAAAATTTCAATGCTTATGTAAACTATACCAACACATAATTTAAAAATTCATTAGATTGAAAGGTACTATGTGAAATGAAACATGACATTCAAACATTAAATATATTAGTCACAAAGCTACAAAATGTCTCTGCAGCCTATAGATAAATCTCCTCTTGTGTTAAGATGATAATTTAGGGGGAAAACAAATATTTGTGCAGGCTAATAGGTGTATGAAGTAATATAAGACTTTCTAGGAAGTGAAAAATACTATTAATTTTCTTATAGGAAGAATTGCTCCTGGTTTCATATTAGAATCTTAGAATCATAAACTTTAATACTGGAAAGTACCTTAAATAAGGCAGAGGGACTAATGATTCATTCTAATGAGTTCTTAGGTGACTAAATGACCTAAATGAAATATTATTCTTTCTCTGAGAAATAACCAGGAGTTAACAACAACAACAACAAAAACAACTCTCTTACTAGCCAAATATTTTTAAAAATAATAACAAAAAAGGGGGTAACTAGTATAATTGAAGACTTGTTGGAAAGGGTCTTAGAGATTATTTAGAGTAGATTATTTCTAATTCTTTTCCAAGATATTTGCTATTCCCCAAAATATTAAGAAGTGTCAGTAGAAAAAAAAAAAAAGAAACTATCATACTAATCTTAAGATGGAGTCTTTTACTGGAACATTGCACAGCCCTTAACATGTTAAGGTAAAATCAGAGGGCACAGAATTTCTTTTATAATTGTATTTTTGAAGACAGTTTCCCATGTGAAATGTGAGATGAGAACTGATGAGAGTTCTGATCTAAATAAGACCTTATTTTATAGCAAAGGGATTGATATACACATGATACATGACTTGCCAAAATAATAAAACTAAATAAAGCATAGACAGGATTAGGTCTGTTTATCCTAATCCCTAAATTCAGTGATCTTTTTCTTTGAATGATGTCACACTATAGTTACTCTTTCCAAATTATCATAATTCAAAATCTCTGAAAAGGTAAATGTGATAGGGGAAAAGAATTTCATTAAAAAATCTTGTTTCATAATTTTATATTGCTTTATGTAATCATCAACCACCAAAAGATCCAACACCTCCTGTTCAGCCCCACCCATAAAACTGTGACTTCCCTAAATGAAATCTTTGTGGTTTCCTCAAAGTGAGACCACTGGATAAGAATAGTGATACAAATAAGTTTGATTAACTATAGTGTTTCTTCCTCTCTTGGGTTCAAACCCAGATGTATAATCAAATGGGTTGGCTTCAAAATGTTCATTTTGAGAAAGTGCCCTTAACTATAAATGGAGTGATTCAAATATTTAGAGAGAAATGTTCATGCTTACTCAGTGATGTGAAAAACCATGACATTTACCCAAAATAGGTACTCATATGCGCTAGCTCTGGCTTTCATGTGTAGGAGTGCTTAGAGAGGGGAGATGTGGTGGTCATGGGGGTGAGGGTAGCGAAATTGCTTTTCTTCAAATCATGGAGCCATGGGCCAGTTGAATAAAATGACGTGTATCTGTGGTTCCTTGGCCATTGAAGCATTGGCCTGGGAGCCCCAAGGCTCCATCTGTAGAAGGCCTCAGGATGTCTTAGATGGAAAAAAGTGGCTCTCTAGCATGTTGGAATCCTATTCTGGTGAAAACACACCTTCAGATCTGCTTAATAAAGCAAACTCTATTGAGAATATGACACATGCTCTTTAGCTTGTAATAAGGTGCCCAGAACTTGACAAACTACTTGAAGTACCTATGACAGAGATCCCTGGGAAATCAGAACTCTGAACTCAACATCAGACCCCAAAATTCCCTTTTTCACGGTAGATTTTCATGCACAGGTGCCCTTTGTCCCTATGAAGCAGCCTTACCTCATCTTGTCCTCCTCTGTGTGTTTAGACTAAAGGAACTCAAGATTATATTGGCAACACTCCTGAAGCTTTTTTTTTTTAAAGAAGATAAATAAAAAGGAGATTTAAGGCTCTCATTTGAACACATTTGCCATTAAAACCCTGCTATTGAGGAAGAGGTTGTGGTTTTGTCTTATTTTAAAGCATTTACAATTGTCCTCTTAATAGAATGCGTTAAGTAGACAATTGCTGTTTTTAAAGTACGTTTTGAAAGCCTCCAGTCAACCCACCTTTTTATGAAAATGATACAAAAGGAAATAGAAAGGAGAAGTACTGAATATTAAATCTTTCTCCAATTCGCTGTCTGATTCTCGTAAGGTCTATGCAGATATATTTAGGATTTGAGCACATATAAAATTTCATGGCTGTTTTAATATACATACAGGCTTGAGACAGATGAAAGCTTCCATCTGAATGATATAGATCCCACTCCCACACACAGCACTCAGACAAAACACATGAAACTAAGTTTAACTGCTCCAGAGGAAAAAAAGCAAATTCCATCCTGCCAGGATCTGACGCTGAGAGTCTAAGGAATTTAGGCTTTTCAAATCTGTTCTTGAGTTTTTTCACACACTCCCCTGCATCAGGAGTTCTCACAGGGAATCAGTCCCAAGACCTGACGGATGTCTCTGTGGTGAGTCTTCATGATTCAACATGGGGGTCAGAGTAAACAGTAGAATATGGAATAGGTGTGCTGAGAAGTCTGTTCTCTGGAAGAAGACAAAATCCTTCAGGAAGGATTAATATCTGTGTATAGTATCTGTGAACCAATGAATTAACATGACAATGAAGAAAAAGGGCTTTCTAGCCATACATAGTCAAACCACAAAGGAAAAAAAGGGACAGAGCTGTATTGAGAACTTATTATGTACTATGCACAGTATGGAGTGGCTAAAGATACTTTACTTTTATCCCAAGAGACCTCATACATTTGCTCATAAGTGAGTTTTCTATCCTCCTGTTTTTGTAGGATTAAAAACCAAAACACAGGCTCAGGGCTTGACCTTGCTCAAGTTTACACAGTAACTATGAGTGTCTGAGTGTCTGCATTTGAAAGATGCCAAGCCATGGTTCTTACTGTAAGGCTGACTCAGATTGCCCCACCAATGGGAAATTGCCTATACTTATGGAACTTGAGGGAGCATGAAATCTACCCAAACTAATGCTTGCTCTACACTTAGCCATTCTCAAATCTTGCATGACTTTTCCAGCTATTAGGAAGACTTCTGAATGGATGGAAATATGGGGGGAAAGATAGAAGTGTTGCCCCTTCTGATGTCTAAGACAAACTTGTGGCATGTTTCTTAAGAGGAAACGGACGCTGTCAAGTTGTTACCTTTATATCACACATTTAATTCCATACTCCATACTCCAAACACAACACACCTGCTTACTTCACTTTTGTAGTTCTGTGGGTTCATTTGCTCCTTGCAGTCCAAACAACACATGGAAATGGGTTGAACCTAGGCCCAGCCATGAAAATGCTCGGATCTGGTCATTAGGAAGAGTGACACTTGATGAGATTGTGTCATGTGAGAACTTTCACAAAAACCTCAGTGTGTTGCTTTTATAAATCTGTGATCTTAATAGAACACTTGACAAACTGCTAAATTCATTGCTTGCTGACATGTACTTTCCAACTATCAACAAAGAAACAAAAATTCTCCATATTTCCAAAACTTGCTTTTCTATGTTATTATTTTCAATTGGGTCCTTATAATCATGAGACAAGGATTGCTTGTAGTTGCACTATTTCCCTTTGCTTCCAAGTATACAGAAACAATTCTCTCTGAGTCAACTGTATTTCTGCAAATCTTGAAAGAAAAGCAGTGACTGACCCATTGTTCCAGACATTCTTTTCAAGGGAGTTTGTGTCACCAACAGACTTTGAATATAGAGACAGCATCTCTCTTCAGAACACATGCTCTCTTCAGAAAGCAGACTTGCTCAACAGCTCTGGAAGATGGCAGTACCCTCACATGTCACTTAATGACAACTGGGTCAACGATAAACTAATATATGACAGTGGTCCCAATAGGCTGTACCATCTAGGTTTGTGTAATTGCACTCTGACGTTCCCACAATGAAAAAAATCACCGATGACACATTTCTCAGAACGTACCCCATTCATTAACCAATGTGTGACTGTGATGTCTGCCCTTGAATGAAGAACAAGTCTGCTTGTCCACTATTATCAATATAAAAGAGTTGGTTCCCTGAGCTCAGAACTCCACTCCTACAATATAACCCATGAGTGTGCAGGTGTCATCTGGCCTTCTTCCCACCAACCTGTGCAAACTGGAGCTGGAGGAACAGGCACCAAGATGCTTATACTCTGATCAGTGCTATTGCTGTGAGAAGCACATTGTTCTTTGTCTCTGACCCAGGAGACTGACATCTCCTATCAGCATCTATGATGCTATGGCAGGCTGACTTGAATGCTTGCATGTGGGGTAAAATCCCAGCCCCTTCACAAGGCTTGGCAGTTTCAGAGATGAGAACGGGATGCTGAGACAGATTTATGTCAGAGGAAGGGAAGGGCATCACTGACCAATTAAAGAGACTTGAGGGAAGCCCAATCAAATCAATAGTGAAAATGTTGGTCAAATTTTACTGGCATTAATGTTCCTCTTCTTTATTGCTTGTTAATGAGGAGGTATTTGAAATGGTTGAAGGATGGATATAAGAAGTAGTTCAAAGACAGTTGTTGCCAACTGACCTCCAGGTTGGGGATTGAGGGGGTGGGGGTGGAGTCTTCATTTCAAATCTGGGTCAGCCCCAGGTCTTCCATGTTGTAAGAAACAGCATGAAGATTCATTCCAGTGTGCCCCCTTTCAAACAAGAGTTGCAGAGACACCTACATTAAGCATGAAAGGAGGGAAATTTTTAACCATAGATAAAATCCTGGCCATAATTAAAATGTGGGCTGCTACACTTAGGATCTGAGAGTACGGGGCACATAATACCTGTTAAAGAAGAATAGCTGTACTTGGCTCTTCTGATGGCTCATGTTCTACTGTCATGTCAATCTCAAATCTAGTTGGAGATGACAGAAGCTTCCTCAGTTTTTTGGTTTTTTTTGGGTTTTTTTTTTTTTTTTTTTTTTTTTTTTTTTTTTTTTTTTTTTTTTTTTTTTTTTTGTGTGTGTGAGTGAAAGAGAGAGAGAGAGAGATAGGTCAGTCCTGGTTGATAAAAGGAACCTCTGGAACCTCTCTGAGACATGATTCCCAAGACAGCCTTTGTGTTTTTTTTTTTTTTAAGATTTATTTATTAATACATACAAACTGGGGTACAGGCCAGAGGCGAGGGGTGGCGAGAGGGTCCGCCAGAGACAGAGTGGGGAGCAGAACAGGCAGATCAGAAATACACTGCTGAGGGGAGCAGCGGGCGAGGCAGGAGAAGTCTGCCCCGCCATGCGGGATTCTGCCGCACCACATGGGATTCTCCCGCACCATGTGGGATTCTCCCGGCTGGGCTTCGATACTCGCATCGCACACTGCGGACAGCTCCACAGTGCAGCGCTTAACCGCTGTGCCACTAGGGAGGGCCCCAGCCTTTGGTTCTTTTTGCTCTAATAGACTTTCAAATGCTATTAAAGGCTATCCACTAGACAGTGAGAAACTGGTGCCTCTGCAAATTCCACATCAATTCTTGTTGTCAGCATTGTTGCCTTGGAAAACTCCAGTCCTTTAGCATGAATCTGGGAAGAAACTAGAGATGTTTTCTTGGTAATAGCCAGCAGCTGTTACTTCCCCAGAGTAAGTAGATCCTAAGAGAAGACTGAGGCTATGTAAGGCAAGCCTGAATCATCCAGAGAGAGCCAACAGCCCTGCTTGAGAAGCAGTATGTCTGTGACTGAAGAGTCAAGGGGCCCTCAACAATGAAATGGAAGAGACTAGTAATGGTGGCCTTACCACTTCACAAAGGGCCTTCAGTATAGCAGACACATGAGAAATTTTTTTGGTTGAGCCATAAGTTCAATTTAATGAAGATAACATCTCCCTCCAAAACAAAAAGCCTGCATATTGACTGCCCATTATAAAAGATCCACTTTAGGGGCCTTCCTGGTGGCGCAGCGGTTAAGCGCTGCACTGTGGAGCTGTCCGCAACTGCTACTCGAGTTGGATGCCCGGCCGGGGAGATTCCCACATGGTGCGGCAGACCTCTCCTGCCTCGCCCGCTGCTCCCCTCAGCAGCGTATCTCAATCTGCCTGTTCTGCTCCCCACTCTGTCTCTGCTGAATCCTTTCGCCACCCCACGCCTCTGGCCTGTACTCCAGCTTATATGCATAAATAAATCTTGAAAAACACTAATAATAATATGTTACCCTTATAAAAAAATAAAAAATTAAAAAATCCACTTTCTCCATGTATGAGCTCCCTTCCTGTACCAACCTGCTGGGCTAACAATATCATCTGGCCCTCTTGTGTCTTTCTGGGGGAGTTGGGATTCGTGGAACTAGTGCAAGCATACTGATGATCTGGCTTCTGTTGGGGTGTGAGTATCAAATGGTCCTTTATCTCTGAACCCAGAGTGTTGTGTGTTCTGCCAACGTCCGTACAACTGTGACAAGCTAATGTGTTCACTTGCAAATCGAGTGAACTCTCACTGACTTCAGAACACTGGACATCAAATCTATGACCTCTAAGGATTTAAGAATTTGAATAGATGCGTGCTTTCTGGATGTGACTTGTTGTTCAGAAAAAAAATTTAAGATAGAAACATTTTGTGAAGATAAGTAAAATGTCCAGAGGGAAAATGACTGTGGAATATAGCTTCTCTCTTGGAGTTAGAGTAAAAGACTTTCTTGTTCCATTGCCTTAGTCCACCATTGCACTTCCCCATTTTAGGTTAAAAACAGTGACTGGTAAACATAAGTGCTACTGAGTGTGGAATACTAGGCCAACTAGTAGTTGTTTACACTCCAGGGTAATCAGAACAATCCTTTCTCCACATCCCATTGGAATCATCCCCTAAAAAGAGAGATAATCTGATGCATTATAGGGAGTGGACAAAGGGAAGCAGAATAAAAGGAAAAGAAAGACACAGGAGCCATATCAAACCCACACTAACCAGGGTTTGGGCAGCCAGACTGCTTGCTGTGTGACTGCAGGGCACAGTCTGGGCAATAGGCAACAAATGATAGCAGATGCTCACCAAAGACAAGCTGTTTCCGCCTCCCTAGAGATGATGCAGAGTGTAGGTGTACAGTGGCTGGAAAGCTTAGTGACATAGATCTGTCACCTTCTCAGCAATGTTCCTAAAACCATTTTTGACTCTGTTTTGAGGTTGAGTTATTTAATAAATTTGGTATCCTCATGTTTTCTTAATTCACCTTCAACCTCACTTTTAAAGTATTGACATAGTCTAGGGGTTCCATTCTTAGAAAAGTTTCAATAAACATTGTTACTTTCATTGGAAAGACCAGTCTTAAGAAGCCACATTTTGACAAAGATAGCACAAACTTTGTGAAATTAAATCTATCAGTACAATTGCTAAATGAGTCACTTAATTGTTTTCCAGCTGGGTAGACATAAAGCATAGTATTGCTTAGAGACCTTGAAAGACATTAATAGAAGGAATAGGTTTATAGATCTGTTATACACAAGTCTTCCGTAACTTGTAGCAAATATGTTTCTTTTAGGTCATCCAAAATTACAGTCTGTAATATTATCTTTTAAACATAGTATCTTATCCCCCCCCATTAAAACATTGCTTATAATCAGGTTGTTTATCCATTTTGAGTTAATTTTTGTGCAAGGTGTGAGGTAGTAGTCTAGCTTCATTATTTTGCAAGTAGCAATCCAGTTTTCCCAGCACCATTTATTGAAAAACTAACGTTGTTCCACTGCATATCTTTGCTCCTTTGTCAAAGATTAGTTGTCCATAGATATGTGGAATTATTTCTGGGTTTTCTATTCAATTCCATTGGTCTGTGTGTCTACTTTTGACCCAGTACCATGCTGTTTTTATTATTTTTTTCCATGTGAATTTCATCATTTTTTTCTTTTTTTATTTATTTTTTAAAGATTTATTTATCTATGCATACAAGAACTAGGGTGGAGGCCAGAGGTGATGGGTGGTGACAGGATTCACTAGAGACAGAGGGAGGAACAGAACAGGCGAATCTACTGAAATACACTGCTGCAAAGATAGTGAAGGAAAAGATAAATAGATTGGATTACATGAAACTAGAAAGCTTCTGTATAGCAAAAGAGAGAATAAACAAAACAAATAGACACCCTACTGACTGAGAAAAAAAATTGCACACAATACAAACAACAAGGGACTGATCACAAAAATTTACAAATGCTCACATGACTCAACAAAAACAAAGACAACAATCCAGTCAAAAAATGGGCAGAAGAGTTAAAAAGACACTTATCCAAAGAGGAAATGCAAACAGCCAACAGGTATATGAAAAAATGTTCAACATCACTTATAATCAGGGAAATGCAAATCAAAACCATAATGAGATACTACCTCACACCAGTGAGAATGGCTCATATTAAAAAAAAAACAGGCAACAACAAATGTTGGCGAGGATGTGGAGAAAAAGGGACTCTCCTACACTGCTGGTGGAATGTAAAATGGACCGACCACTATGGAAAGCTGTGTGGCGGTTCCTCACACTGCCAAAATGGAGCTTCCATACGACCCAGTGATAACCGCTTCTGGGAATCTACCCAAAGAACATTAATCCAAAAAGATACATGCACCCCTTTGTTTATTGCAGCACTGTTTACAATAGCTAAGGTATGGAAACAACCCAGATGCCCAAAAATGGATGACCGAATCAAGAATATGTGGTACATATACTCAATGGAATACTATTCAGCAATCAAAAAGATAAACACATGCAATTTGCAGCAACATGGATGGAACTAGAAGGGATCAGGCTCAGCGAAATAAGCCAGAAGGAAAGAGAAAAATATTGAATGGTTTCACTTACAGCAGGAATATAGGGGAACCTAATAAGAGAGTGATATTCAGAAAAGGAGGGGAAGGATAAGGGCTCAAAACGGGGGAGGAAAGAGCACAAGGGACTATGGTGACAGTTCATGGGTGAATCAGTAGTGGGTAACCTTTGGGGAGGACACGATAATGTAAAAGATATAATTAATAATAATAATAAAATTTTAAAATATAAAAAAACATTGCTTGGCACATAGTAGGCTTTAGTAAGTATTTGCTGATTTAAATTTGAAAGCAATTTGGTGTACATTAGAGAATGTACTTTTCTGTTCTACATAGTTTGTTTTAATGTGTTGCCTTACCAAAATAAAACTATTTAAAATTCCCTTAATCAATGACTTCCTTGAACCTATATGTAGTATTTTGTTATCTAGCACCCTTTAACATTGCTGTGGATTTGATGCCTGCCATGTCAATAACTAAAATGAATATTCTCTTGATTTTCAGAAAATTTCTCTATTTTTAAATACAAAATATGTGAATATCTATTCAAGCATAACAGTTGTGTGTGTGTGTGTGTGTGTGTGTGTGTGTGTGTGTGTGTGTGTATAAAATTACATATAGAAAAGCCTCTCTTATACATTAAGGTCGAATGACCTATTTTAAGTAGCCAAATCTAGGAAAGAGTGTCCAGGTATAGAATATGGCCTCAGAATGCTCTTTAATTTCCATGACCTTCAGGGCCTCCCTAGTGGTGCAACAGGTTAAGTCTCAGCAATATGAAGCTATGTAGGGCCACTATCAGGAGTTCGATCCCCAGCCAGGGAGCTTCCCACATGGCACAGCAGACCTCTCCTGCCTCACCCACTGCTCCCCTCAGTAGTGTACTTCAGTTAATCTGCCTGTTCAGTTCCCCACTCTGCTGGTGAACCCTCTCACGCACCCCCACACCTCTGGCCTACAGCCAGCTTGTATGCATAAATAAATAAATCTTAAAAAAATTTCCATGACCTTCACATAAATGCTGCATCTCTGAAAATACTGGCTATGGTCATGTTGTAGAGTGCCATCATGGCGGGGGGCGGAGGGGAGAAAGGGGAGGGGAGAGGAGAGATATTGAGAAACAAAGTTAAGAACTACAGGAAATAGTCTGCTTGGGAAGCCCAATGAATATCCAGATCTTTTCCTCTTCCTTCTTATGCAGTGTCATCCTCAGTGATGAACTTCATCAGGGTTTTCAGTTCTACCCTTTTCTGCCACAGAAAATCCACTGCAAATACACAGACACCCACACGTGCACATAGAAGACACATAAAGACGTAAACTTGTCTCAGGCCCCTTTGCTACGCTAGTAGGATGTGAAGTGGGAGGACTTGTTTGTTGTCCAAAATTGCAGCTAAGGTTCAGCACTCAGAGTAAGGCAGTAAAGCAGGCTTCAGTCCACAGATCGCTGCCATGAAGCATCCAACAATTGGGGTCAGATGTCTCTGAAGAGAAAGACCAGGCCCTCTACCAACAGTCTCCACTAACCCCTCTCCCTGTGCTGAATCAGTAAATGCCTGAAGATAAAGTGAGAGAATGGACAGTTACCTCAAGGAGAGAGCACTGTGGTGAAAATTACTTCTTCCCTTTCTCACATCCTCCTTACTGGATACAAATTGAAGGAGCTCAACTTGGAAGAAAGAAGGGCATCTAGCACCACGCCAAGCCTTCCCCTCTCCTTTAAACTCCTGACATCATAAATGTAGGCTGCAAGCAGGAGGGGAAGGACCTTTGAATTGGGTGTGAGGTTAAGATTTTAAATTACACCTAGACAAAGTGTTAACAACTGTAATTGATCGGTAAATTATACAGCATACACACAAGATCTTAATAGAAAGGGGGAATTGCTATAGTATAGTGGAAGGCAAGATCTGGTAAGATAAAACTCCTTTATATGTATACCCTAACAATTTAAGACTGTTTAATCAGCCATTACACATTTCAGGTGAGTCAAAAATATACTAAATGTTATATTAGCCCCACAGAAAAGGTACACTCACAGAAAAGGTAAAAGTGAAACTCCAAGATATCTGAGCAATAGGATCAATTCACAAGTGCATTTCTCTTCCAGCTGCTATTGAAACATTTGCTGTTTTTATGAGGATGCTGAGAACTAGAAGATCTTTCTCTTTTATAGTTTCAACTGAAGGTGGGGCAAGATCACATGGGCTTGAGTGGACCAAGGAAAGAGGAAACTGAGGTGTGTGGAGTGTTTACCAATAGACATTTAATCATCAAAATGCTATAAATATATAGGTAGATGGATGATAGTGAGAAGGATCATAGATCATAGATGATAGACAGACTTGACTATTAGAATTAAATATCAGAAAGTATCAACTAAAATTTTCCACTATGGAGAATTTAATTTTTTCAAAGCAAGGATTTTTTTTTTAATCTGACACTTTTGTGAATATAAGAATCTTCCACTATTCTAGTCACATAAAGCTAAGACATGTTGGCAGAGCCACCTACAAAATCAACTATGAAACTGGCATGAAAGAAAATCTAAGTTCTGTTTCTCTTTCTTGACAGTTTCCTCAACTAGAAAATGATGGGAGTGGGCTAACTCTTTGGGGACATTCAACTCATACAGTCTAAGATTCTAAGAGAGAAGGATAAACTCAAAATGTTCAGTTGTTTGTACAAAGCAAATCTTAATTAGCCAGGTCTAAGGTTATGTCCACACAATGTCAATTAATCATTTGAAAAGTGAAGATTTCAGCCAAACTGTAGGTCTGCTGGTATTTAGTAGACCAATAGCACTACCAAAAAACAAAACAAAACAAAACCCTACCCTATTTTGCACTTCAAAAAACTGTATGTAGATATGACCTAAAATCTCTGAGATTTCTCAAGTCCCCCAGTCTTCTTTTCGATAATAAACAGTACCACAACAAATTCCCTTCTGGGGTACAGCCACCATAGCGACCAAGTGGCATTTCCTCTGGACTCTTTTCCCTGGGGAGCCCTTTGAACTTTAGCGGTTGGGGATTTCATCAGCCTGAGTTAAAGCTCATCCTATGTTAAGGCTTCAAGTAACTGCATTCTAACTCCTTCATTTTATAGATGAGGAATTCTAGGCCTCATTACCTAAGCTGCACCAACACTACTTCCAGGAAAGTTTGCCACTCCATTTTCCTCTCTTGAAGATAATTCTCTCAGAAAATCCAAAGTACTTCTGTTTCTTCTACTTAAGACAGGAGTCAAAACTACTAAATCTATTTTTTTTAAAGAGTCTTTCCATTAAAACCAGAAATGATAAGTTGGAGTGAAGGAGAATGATGTGGAAAGAGGAGGCATGATAAAGAGAGGGGTTTTTTGGTGGTTTTGATAAATTTCATCAGGTGATTTGTCATTTGTTGAGCTGAAGGCAATAGAAGCATAATTTCAAACTCCTTTAGGCTCCACTTTTGACTTAAAATAAACCAAAATAGACTTGAAAACATAAGTTCCTGAAAAGATACTTTGTTCTTTCCCTCTGAAGTGAGTCCAAAATCAACAACAAAAATGAAACTTCTAAAGGATGGAATGTCTTAATCTGGATTAGTTTGGTCCCTGTTTAATTCAATTTCATCTCACTCAACAAACATTTTGAGTATGTGATATGTGTAATGCGCTATCTTTTTTATTTTCTTGTCCCATTACTGTGTATTTGAACTTTCGAAGTTAATTGAATGGGAGGGGACAGAGTGTGTAAATTTGAGTTCAGGATTATATTTGGTCCTTAAAAAACTAAACTCTGTTTAGTTTTCTTGATTATCTAGTTCCTCGTGGAGATGTGCTGCTGGAAAAGTACTTGGCTACACCAAATGAAAGGCAGTGCTGTTTGTGATGTTGCATTACTTATACTTTACTGAGTTAATGACCTTGTCTCCTTAGTATTCCAGTAGGGTTAGTATATATGCACATTTGTGTGAATGGTGGTGATGGTGTTGGAGGTGGGGAGTCCATTCTCTTTGTTGCTTCAGAGCTGTGGTTCAAAAGCTATGACTAAGTTACTTAAAGATAAGTGAGAATAACTTCACGTTAATATATGCAGGACAGTGTCACATAAATGTCCCCACATTTATAGGAGCAGAAGCACAAATTACCTTCCAGTTTATTCCTCTCAAAGAAGTGGCTAACTTTAAAGTCTTTACTAAGGCTGGAACGTTTACATTCCAAGCACTCTAACTTTGGGTTTACAAACATAAACAGTAAAGGCTAGAAATGCAAAGAATATTTTTCTTTTATTCCTGAACTTGCAAAATTGATGTTTCTCATGTATACAATTTTTATTAATTCGTGTAAGCGAGCAACTCTATGCAAGAGATCATTGATTTAGAGTTTTATACTTTACTGTGAACTCTCTAGTGAAATAGTATTTTTTATAAAGAGTTAAATTTAATTAGTATGTTTCTCCTAAAATGTCCAAGGACTTTCTGAGACTGCCTAGTTTAAGCTCACCAAGTCACTGAAGCCCAAGAAGACCTAGGAAGTATGGTCCTCATTTAAGAGACAGAGAAAGAGAACCAGAACGTGATGACTAGTCAGGTCTGACAATAAACAGATACCACATTTCAGACATGCTTGGGAACAAAGGGAGAAAAGCCGGAGTTCCCTATGCCAGCACACTGATGTCCCCATCCCCACTGAGTATCCAACCCTGTGTCATTGTCACAGGTTCAAGAGTTCAAACTGGGGTGGGGAAGGGAGGAGTAAAAGGACCTAGTTGAAACCAGTTCTTACCAGGTTGGTCCTTGCTAGCACAAAAGATAAGGACAGAGGAAATCTAAGGCTAACATTACTGGCACCATCAATAATTCCCACAGTGTCCTGTGGGGGCACCACATCCTACAATGGGGCATCCAGTTATGAGGGGAACTGAGAAAAACTAGCTTTGGATGAAAGACTTTCTCAGCTGTTTGGTGCTAGTTTTAGTGCGTATGGCATCATGGAAAATAGACCTCAGAGTCAGAAAAACAACCAAAGCTTGGTCTGTACCCCAAATCTTGGTCTGCGACATGGTAAGGGTTACTGTACCGAAAGCAAGTGTGTTTCCTTATCTGAAAAACTGGGGTAATAAAACTCATGTCACAGCATTATTATGAAGATTAAATGGTAAAACATTTTAAAAAATTGAAATATAACCAACTAAGAAAAATTTTTTGCCTTCTAAAATCAGAGACTTTTTTAGGGGTGTGGGGCAGAACAGGAAGGACTGTGTTTGTGTAACTAGTTTGGTTGTCTGTAATTGAATTACCAAATTCATCTGTGAAAAATCCCACAGAGAACTGCACTTAGTTCAAAAGTCAAAAACTAGTTCAGATCATTAGAAATGCAAAGCAACTCGCTGGGAAATGTCTTTTGTTAGCATTACTAATTGAGAGGTTATCCTTAAGCCCTGTGACTCAGTTCAGCTGGAGCACCCATCAAGGGGAAATTGCAAGGTTTTCCCCAAAACTCAGAGTCTAAAACCCAAAGTCAAGTTATGAAACATCTCACAAGTGAGGAACGTTAAGTGGAAATCGCTGACCCCATAAAGGAGCTCTGAGCTGTTGTTGGCACTGCAGGGAGAAGATGCTACTCACTTTAGTGTCCACACCCAGAAGAGCTGTCTCCTCCAGTCACCTCTTTCTCAGCTGGACTTTGTTTTCGTTCAAAAGTTTTGGCATATCATTCTCTGCCACATCTGATCTGCCTTTTCCATGTCTTTTCACATAAAATAATCTTTTGACTAGACAAAACCATTCCCGAATCCCTTTTTGTCCTTTACCAGATCTAGAACAGAACACAATTATTATGGGAAGTCCTAGAGAGCACCAAGAAGTTATCAAAACTTTAATTTGTATTTTTTAACTTTCATATAAATCTCAATTTTGGAATTTCTTACAGGGACTAAAGGGATTTGAAAGTTGCAGGGGGGAAATGTAGAATTTCTAGGCTGAAAACAAAAAATACATACTCCTTGCCAGAATTGTTTTCAGAAAAATGAAAATGAATTCTGAAGTTACCTAAATATGTAGGACCACAGTTCTGACGGCAACTAGTAAAAACAGAAAAATCTTTCCATTTGTCCCATGACTAATAGTCTTTCTTCAGGACGGGAGCTCAAACTAATGAAATCATTATTAAGGTTCACATGACAACATATTTCAATGTTCTGGTTGAGTTTTGGCTTATTGGTTAAAAGAAAACACACAAAAGAAACCCAGACATGCTTAGGTCTGGCTCAAACAAGCTCCCTAGGTTTTCTTTG
>PVIJ01003680.1:76749-130295 GCA_004024925.1 Scalopus aquaticus
GGGGGGGGGCCCTGAGGGGAGAGCAGAGGGGGGAATGGGTTGTGACCATCAGCTTTGTGGGGAGGGAAAGAAGTGCCTTCTCCTCTATTATTTACCCCAAGAAGTCACTGTACTGAGAAACGTGAGCTCCTGGCAGCTGAACCATATTGGCGGGGTGTCAAGGAAGCCCTTAAGGGGGGTGGTCAGTGTCTTAATTTCTTCTCTTTATAACTCCTCCCACTTTACCCAAGAGGCACACCTATGGCTACCTGCCTCAGGGCAGATTCTTCTCCCACCCCCACCTGTGTCTTGCCCAACTCTACTTTAGAGCCACTCCTCAGACAGTCTTCCCTGAATTTTGCTTTTGAAATTACGCATGTTGGTGTCTTCCTTTACTATTCCCCCAATGCCTTTAATATATTATAGCTATAATAATACTGATATATTTATTGTTCATGGGTGGTCTTCTTCCCTAGACTATTTGCTCCATAAAGTTAGGAAACCAAGTATTTTTTGTTCCTCTGTTCTCAGCCCTGTAGCAGAGGATTTGGTAAATTGTAGGTACCCAATAAACAATAATTGAACAGCCAGCTCTCTGCTTACAAATGTCAATCCCATCCATGAATTTCTTCTTCTATCCTCCAATCCCATTTTATAGCCCAAATACCTTTTGGTGGATTATATCTTTAGCAGTTAGCAGAAAAAATAAAAGTTGTCACTTCTTGAGGACTTAGTAGGTGCTGAATATGGAACTAAAGATACCATAGACATTTGCTCCTGTTATCTCAATACAAAAGTGCAAAAAATCATCAGTTCTAAATTATAGGTGAAAAAAATCAAGGCTGGATTAAGCCAAGGGGCAAAGTACATCTCGGTGTGGAGTGTGGAGAGAGGTCAAAAAGATTTAATGAAGACAGGAGTGTGCAAAGGAACATTCTTATGGCCTAAGCCTTTCCGAATCAGTCTTGTCTAGGCACTTCATCGCAACACATAGCTCATGTGCATCACTGCTATCAGAGCATTAAACAAATACCCCGTAGTCAAACCCTTTTCCCAGTGCTCAAAGGAACTGGAAAAGAGCAGATCAAAGGAGAAAGCTGAAAAGAGATTTGACCCTGCGACTCTTATTGTTTAATATCCATGAAATATGTTCTTTCCCTCTCCATCTAAAAAATTATGGCTAAGACATGGGTGGTCAGAATAGATAAGTCTCTGGACCTCATCCAACCCTTTGATGTACACTTCTGTGCCGCCATCGTGATTTCCCCTGTGTTCTATCATTGGGCTCTTCAGCTCAGATTGAGGGTTTATCTAGCAACGGAAGTCAGTCCCAACAGCACCAAAAAAGGCCTAAACCTATGGTGTCTCAAAGATATTTTTTTAGTTGCTGTTAATTTGCTTCCAAAGTAAATAATTGGGCACATGGCAGTTAGCAAGTTAATTTGGTCAGTGGTGATGGACACACACCATGAGTATCTAGTTCTGTCCTGAAGCCTGGATGAGGAACATCCCTCTGGGGTTGGTCATGTCCCCTGACTCTCCAGGAACAATGAGTGGGCACATGAGATTGTAAAATGAGCCTTTCACCTACTTCAGCCTCTCTCCTCCTCTTCTCTCTAGCCCATCTCTAGGGCTATTCAAACTACATGAGTAAGGCAGTGCTTGAAAGCTTGAGAATCATTTATTTTATTGAACTGTAACCTCGCAAGAGTGGGGAGTTTCTGTTAATGAATGGAGATTTAGAAGTGTCTCAGAGGGTTTTAACTAATCAGTTGGTAATTATTTGGGCATAACTCAAGATTGTTGAATGAGAGGCAGATTTGAGGCGTGAAGACATTTGAGGAATAATGGTAAATTTAGGTATTTGTAGGTAGAGAGAGATGTGTTCTTTGGGTAAGGCCCACTACTCCTGAGTTTTCTAATTTGTATGGAAATAAAACAACGACGACAATAGCTACCTTGTTCAGGCGAAAGGGGCCTGTCAGGAGAGAGAGATCTCAAAGATTTCCTACTTTTCTCTGCAGTCACTTACCTATCCCACAGAGAAGTAGAAAAGCCAAAAACTCTTTTTGCAAGGGTCATATGACAATCTCTTCTCTGTCATTTTGCAGTATTTTCCTCCTGTAAACCTCTACTTATTTCAAGTGATAAGTTTTCATGAAAGAGGAAAAAAGAAAGGAAGTTATAATAATACAAAGATATTACATCATCATATCTGACTTTGCATGCACTTTGGAGAAGAAAAATCCATGAATGTGTCAAAGGCAAAGGTTGATGGACAAATCACTTCCATTTTAGCCATCACAACAGCTAACACCCACCTGCTCACCCAACTACACCTGTGCAAAGAACAGAGAATGATGAATTAAAAGTGAAAAAATATTGCAAGGCATATTTGCAATATTAAATTCAATAAAAGTATTCAGCAAACCAAGACCTCAGGCTTAAGTGAGCTTCTTTAAATATTTTCATTGCATTATTAATATTTTATCAAAAAATAATCGTTTTAGCACAAATTCCACTTTTCAAAGCTCACACAGCTCCAACGCTGAGGTTATCTTGTTTGGCATTAGAATAGTTCATGTCTACATTAAAGCTGGAATCTTAGAAGTGACATAAACAGGCCTTTTTCTATAAAGATAAAAGGCTGAGCTTTAAAGGATTTTGTATTTATAGATAAATGTTTCCATAGTAATCAGTACTATAAAACTTGCTAGTGTCAGCAATCCTTTGCATACAAAAATGGCTCATATTAAAATGAGCTAGATTCAGAGAATCAAAGTGGAGTCTTATACCTTATCAAAAACAAACAAACAAACAAAAAATGCAAGCTTTTGTGAGAAGACCAAGACTTTTGGTCACATGCACCCAGCACCCATATGGAACACACCAGGATTGGAGATCTGAGCTTGCAGACAGCATGGGCTATGATGGAAAGTAATTTGAAACATCACTCTCAATATTACATCCTCAGATGACGAGCTTGCAGCTATGCATCTTAGATTTTCCTCGGGGCTGAGGTCAGTTCTATCTTAGGAAGCAAGAAGGTTCAGGAAGAGGGAAAACAAAGTTCAGGAGGCAAGGTTTAAAAAAAAATGCAACTTGAATTGCTTTAACAATACAATCAGAATGCTTGCGTGGGATAAATATCACCCAGAAAGTAGTATAAAACAGGTATGACATCTGTTTTGTTGGGTTTTTAAAAATTTTCTGTGTAAAGGCTAAACTTTTTATCATTTTTAAAACTTTTCTCAAATTATATTTATAGAGGTAAAGTAGGTTTACATCTTTGTTTTTGCTCAAGAGTTAGAGGTTCAAACCTCTACAAATGTATATTTTACACCCTTCTTCCCACCAGTACCCGACACTGTGATCCACTGGGTCCCTTCCCTCCCCCACTCCCCCATCACCACCTTTTCCTCCATTTTGAGCATGTATCCAGCAGCAATAGAAACATAGGTATAAACCAAAAGGCACGTTCAAGAACATTCATAGCAGCCCAGTTATAGCCTCAGATTGGAAAGTCTCCAGGGGTCTACTCACAATAGAACAGAGCAGGAAGTTGAGGTGTATTTACAAAATGACATTCTGTAAAATGAGAATGAACAAACTGGTGCCACACGCAAATACATAGACATGATGTTGAGTCAAAGAAGGAAGGAGTCACACACAAAAAAAAAACGTACTCCAGTCTAAGCCTGTTAAGGGTGAGTTAAAAAAACGGACAGAATTGCTCACTGGGCAGAAGTCTGTCCTGGGGGCAGGCAGTGATTGGGAGCAGGGACAAGGAGGTTTCTTGGCACTAGTTACCCTGCTGTGCTCACGTTGTGCACACTAATGATTTATGAATTTTCTTGTCTGTTACCCTTGAATAAAGAGAAGTAAGTGCAACTTTAAGATTGTGTGAGCATTGTCCTATAATATTGCAGTTTTCCATGTCATTTTGGATATCACCTCATTTCCACTTCTCTTGGCCCAAAACCATTTGACAGTCAGACGAGATGATCTGTTGCATTGACAATACCACACTGACAAACAGGAGTTGTGAAGCAAGCTGTACAATGCAGGATGCTGCTGAAAGAGCAGGACCCTGGCTTTTTATTGATAGAATAATACAGCATCAATTACTTGGGGTAGGAGATCAAAGAGAAAGGGTGGGTGAAAACTGAATATGTGCTTATCTCATCTAGGGCTTCATGGGGCGGTGTGTCTGCTGACCATATATTGATAATCCAGAATTGTATCATAAACCATACCCCAGACTCCCACCCATGGTTTCAGTCTTATCAACAAGGCATTCCACTTATTAGTCTCTGGGATGCAAGGTTATACATCAGTCAATGGCCCCATGGGCGTTCCCAATCATATGTCATGATGAATACCCAGGGTCCTGCTCTTGTTTAAAGTGAAAGAGGCCTTGTGGGATCTGGTATACTACATTTTTTAGGTCAAATAACTAACTGACCAGGCTGTTCTGACTTCAGTACTGCAAGGTAGACCTGCACGTTACCAAGATGGTGGCTGAGCAGGCCGATTGAGTCTAGCAGACCTACAACTTGTGTTGGGTGAAGGATGTGTGTGCATGTGTGCACACTTCAACCTCAGCTACCCATGTATGCATCATATCTTTGGAGACACATATTCAGATGTTCCCCTATGCAAGAGCCATCCAAGTATGGAGCTTTGTGGGGAACAAAAGCAATTTTTAAATAATGAAGCTATGTTGTGTTGACGGCTTATGAGAGGGTCTTGTCTAGGAGGGCTTTGACTTCAGAAGGGTTGTCCCCGGAAGCCCACAGGCTCTGAGGGATGGGGGCGGGTGTGGGAGGACCATGTTTTACTGGCTGTCCCACGGGCAACTTTAGTTGGTCATGCTCATGAGTCTCCAGGTGGTACATATTTGAGGTGGAAAATTAGTTAAGATTAAAAAGTATTCCATTCCAGGAGTTTCTACACACATGCTTATTCTATAGGAATTTTGAATGAGAAGAATACTCTTTAAAAAATTATTCAGAATGAGAAACAGCAAGTCACGAAGAGAAACAGTGAAGGAGCAATAGCACAGGACACAGAAAGAGAGCCTCTAAGTGACAGAGAACCTCATGAGTACTGCTTTAGGATCTGGAAAACGGGGGTGATACTAGAACATTCCTCATGAGATTACCTTGGGATTAAATAGCACAAAGATAGAGTCAGCAGGGCATTCTGGCGTAGTAAGTGCACAGTAAATGTTAGCTTTTGTGGCTGTTACATTGCTGTTCTTGAGAAGTGTTCAATTTTTCCATTGCATGGGGGTCTATTTTTCAAAAATGGAATCCATATTAGAAGTTTGCCAAGTACCACATGTGATCACATTCTTCCAGTGACCCCAGTATGCAGGCAGTTTCTTTCATTGGTGAGAATTGAATCATAGGAACGGAGCTGCTGTGACAGAGTTATATGTTAGGAGCCTTCTGCAAAAAGACCACAGGAAAGGAGCCTTCAAATCTTGGCTTTCCTTTGTTCCTCGTTTCGTTCCTTGTGGTCTCTTCCATTCTTCCCTCTCATCCCTCCCCTTTACCCCTCTGGGCTTGCTTCCTGATGTTGGCATACATTTAGGAGTCAGATTGCCAGGGGAATAAGAGGCTGAACTTCCACTGAAGGGGTTAGTCGTGAAAGGGAGGACAGATTAGGGACCAAATGCAGGGATGGTGTATCAGCTGGATTCATTCATGTGCACACATAATACTTTTGGACAGTCTCCTGAGATGAGTTGCATGGCAATTTTGCTGCCGGTATTCAAATATATTTAATAGTCCTCATCGCATTTCTAATCACGTGGCTCACAGGGGAATTTCTATCCTGAGATATAACAGAGAGGCACAACAGGCATAAGGAATAAATACAGGCAAAACAAAGAGTAAAATATTTTACCTGCAACACCAGTCTTCACCTTTGACGAAAGGAAAACATAACAAATAGCTGAATGTGGCCAGAAGTCTCCTTTAGATCCAAGAAAACGCTCATCACTAGGCTGGTAGTTTTTCTAATGCTTCTTTTCATGTCTTTCTCCATTTCCTTTCCTCAAGTGACATAAGAAGTGTAAGTGGTTGAGTTCATAAATGAGAAAGTTGAGTTTTTTCTTTTATTTTTAAGTCACATATTAATGGAAGATCATTAGTGGGTGAAAAGCACCATGCTGCATTTCCAGGCAACTCTTTCCTCCTAAGATTTGACTGTGAGGGAGTTAATGTCTGTGAAGAGCTTGGCCATGGCAGACACTCTTCAAGCTCTGGGAAAATGACAACAACTCTGTTGTCACCCTCCACTGAGGGCTACTTAGCTCAGTGATCTTCCCACCAATCTTTACCACAAAAAGTGATACTTGATCCAAACCCAGCTGTTCTTTTATCTGAATGGACAAGAAAGCACAGGCTAAAATCTGAATGTAGAGGAGAGTAAATTTTTTGCCCTTTTTCCAAATGAAGGATTGAGTTCAGTTTTAAACAAATGAAGAAAGTTACGTTGAGTACTGAATTTAGAGATTGAAATTTTGTTGAATATAGAGTTATTTTAAAATAAGCATAGGAAATCACAAAAGCCAGAGATTCTGAATGCCCCAAGTCTGGTGGGCTGGGTTTTTACAGAGGGTGGAGAGAAATTTTCCTGGCATTGTTGCCTTTTAGGGCAGATTCACTGAATATTCCAGACTCAGAAGGGTAGGATGAAGAAATCAAAGATATATTTATATTTTCCTTTTAAGGAATGTTATAGTTGAGTGACTTTCTCAATAATCACCTCTCTTTTGCTGACAGGTTACATGACAATGGTATCAAATCATTTCGTGGCTTGAGCTATTCTGTTACACCTTGAACAATCTGTTTAGAATTGCTTTGAGTCGGAAAGGGAAAAATATATTAGAATGTTTATTATAGTTCTTTTCCATATGAGTCATGTTACAAATTGTCATTCAGTTTACCCCTATGTGCTCCTAAGTCTTTCTCCTCTTCAATATCATGCATTACCTCTTGGTTCCGTCAGTTGTACTTTCTTTTGCATCAGAAGTCAGTGTTATCAGGAAACATACATGTCTGGTTTGTACCATTAATGAAATCACATCTCTTTCCTGCAATTAGCCCATTTTTCTGCTCTCCTTCCTATCTACATCTTTCAAAAGAATAACCTATGTGCATTACTTTCCACTTCTTTACCTCCCATTTATGTTTTGATTTTCTGCAATCTGCTTTCTGCACTTTCAGGGGAGGGGCATGACCACTTGTCAATATCGCACTGACCACCGTAAGTTCCAATTCAACAGACACATTTCTATACTCTACATAGGCAATCTTGCAATCTTTGTTATGGGTAAATACTACCTGTAATTTTCTCTTTTCTTGACTGAAACACCACATTCTGATTTTCCTACTATTTTCCTGGTTATTCCTTCCTATCTTCTTTCACAGGTTCCTTCTCCCATAACTCCAATCAGAGGTTAAGGTTCATATAGGTAGCCTCTTGTCTTCTCTGAATAGTCATCCTCATGGGTTTTAATACCATTTTAATTCTGATGACTTCAAAATGTTACCTCACTTTTGAAGTCCATACTCACACACAACATTGCTTATTGAAATAGGATACTGTATAGACGTTTCAAACTTCACAAATATAAAATGGAATTCTTGTGTTTTTTTTTTTTCTCCTTCAATCTGTTCTAGTATCATTAGCCCAGTCTTTGCAGTAACTGGCATCACTATCACTCAGTTGCTTAAATGAGAAGCATAGAGTGTCTTTAAGCAAAGGGGGTCATCCTTGATTTCTTCTTTTCCTCATGCTCCACGTCAATAAAGCAAGTCTTATCAGCTCTAGCTCCAGAATATCTTTAAAAACTCTTTTCAAGTAAACTAGCATTGGTTTATAACATTATGTAGATTTCAGGTATGCAGCATTCTAAGTCAACATCTGCATGAACTATGTGCACTATTTCCTCCCAGAAGTCTAGATTCCACCTATCACCATGGTTCACTCCTTTTATCTGATGTGCCCCTTTCCTTTCTGTCTTCCATTCTTGTAATTTCATTATTTCATTCACTATTTCATTCTTATAATCAAAAAATTTTTTTTGTTTTGTTTTGTAACTGTATCTTACTACATGGATTATTTTACGTAGACTATTTTAGATCTCATTGAGCTACATCTTCCGCTTTTATCCCTTACCAAGTTGTGCTCAATGTGATATTATCCATTCATTTATTTTGTTTGTCTACCACCTGAGTGAAATCATGTGGTTTGTTCTTCTCCATTTGGTTTATTTTTCTATACACAATACTCTTTGGTTAGATGGATATTTTTGAAAATGGCAGAATTTCATCTCTTTACTTTTTTAATAACTGAGTAGTGTTCCATTTTATACACATACACACACGCACACATATACACACACACACATATATATATACACACACACCATATATATATATACACACACACCATATCTTCTTTATCTACATCTCTGTAATGGGCCCCTAGGTTTTTCCAGCTTTTAGCTATTGCAAATAACACTGCAATGAGCATGGGGATATATATATCTTTAGTGGATTCTTATGGGCTTTGAATGTCTATTTGAATTTTAGTTTTTCATTTGACTAGTTTCATTTGGATATGGCTTACTTATTTCAAATTTTGAAGCAAGTCATCATGGGTTTATATATGTGTTGCTGTATGAGAGTGTGTGATCAACCCTGATGACAATTTTCTAATTTCCCTTCTTCCCATGATGTTTCTTTCCTTTGGATATGAAATTTACTATAAATAATTTTCAGAAAATTTCCCACATACTTAATGAAAGGGAAGACCACCTGTTACACCTAAGAATATATTTGTCTGTGCCCCATGACAGCTGCTAGGGTGGTATCTGCAGCCACTTTCCACACCTGACCTTCCTTGGGAATCTCCCATCTCACACTTACCCTGGTGGTTTATGTGATTTTTAACTTTGTGGGTCAACTTGGCCAAGTCATGCTACATAGATATGTGTTCCCACATTAATCTAGATGTTTCATTAAAGGCCTGTTCAGATGAGGTTAACACTTAAATCAATAGATTCTGCATAAAGCAGATTACCCTCCATGATATGGATTGGCCTCATCTACTCAGCTAAAGAACCTTAATAGGAAAAGCTACTCTCCTCCAAAGAAGAGAGAATTCTTATTAAATTTAAATTTAATTATTCAATTAAATTAAAACTACATACCTCCAGGTCTGTGTTGCAGATTTTGGACTTGTCAAGCCTCCAGTTACATGGACCAATTTCTTAAAATTTCTCAATAGATTGATAGATAGATTCATAGGTAGAGCTACTTAACCACATACATACATATTCTATTGATTCTGTTTTTCTGAGGAGTCCTAACCCTAAATGGGTTTCCATCACTAACACATTTTCAATTTACTTCCCATTTTTAATAGTATGGCAGCAGCTACTAACAAGACTGAGACTTTTTTTCAATTTTAAACTGTTACAGAAAACAAGAATAGCTGTGACTGAGATAAATGTAGGCACTGCTCTCTGCAGTAGACGACATTAGTCTCTGTGGCCTCAAGCCTCACCCTATCGCCCTTCACACCAACTTGAAGGCTTCAGATTCTGAAACTGCTGTCATGACCGAGAACTTGGCTCTCCAGGTTCTCAGCTCCATACTTCTCTTTAGACTAGTCCTATTGTCTTTGGCCAGGTCAAGAGCTTTTCACTGCTTTAGTTTCCCCGTCTGCTTGTGTAATGCTTATTCCTCCAATATGCTCAACTTCTTCCATAAGCAGGTAACCCAGAAGAGCAAGTATGGCTATTGATCTGGTGCTGTCCTCACAGAGAGGCTCTGAATAACATGCCTCAATCCATTCCTTTGTCATATATTAAAAACCTTCAAATTACCCATATTTGGATTGGGTTGTTCTTTGAAAGATATGACTGTAACCACAAATATGCACAAAGCACTCATGGAGGACTCTTGAATCACAAAAGCCAAGTCCTTCCCTCTTCTTGCCACTATCTTTGATGGCCTTGAAGAATGTGTTTACTCAGTTCACAAAAGGGAACTGGGTTTGCTCTGTTTCAGCAACAGATTAGGATTTTCAAAGAAATACTAGCAATATAGGTCTTTTTTTTTTTTTGAAAGAGCTTTGAAGCCAAGCTGAAATCTTATCAGTGTGTCAAGATTTTAAAATCCCCACCTGCACATCTCCCTCCCTCAAACTCTTAAGCGGCTGCCGTCTCCTCTGTTTGTGGATTATGTGTGAACAGAAGCAGAGCACACACTCAGCCCTAGGCACTAGAAACCAGTAAGTCATTTCCATCTCCTTGTGGTAGGCAGATTCAAAGCAAACATGAATTCCTAGGGATATATTACAGATATATTACGTGATTAAATTGTGCTGGCTCACCTGCAGTGGATTTGCACTCACTCTCTCTCATAGCCCCCATTTTTCCAGCAGTAATCTTCCCAAAGGGAAGCCCTGCTCACTGGGCTCTTGTTAAAAGGCGTGCAAATCTCAACACTGCAACCATTTGACGCCACAAATGTGATTGTAAAGAGAGTACAACAGAATGAGAATATTGTATTTTCATCACTCATCAACAGAAGGCTGATACGTGTAATATACCCACTGCAGTCCGGTCTAGTGTGTATATTCATCTGTTCAGGAAACACATCAAATTACTTCAATTACACCACCACGTAAATCAGGTCACAAGTCAGCTCAGAGAGTAAGTTATGAAGAAAAGGTCCTCTAGAAAAGAATCTGCCTCCCTTTTTCTTTTGAGCATCATAGTCTGAGTTTTCTAAGTAATTTCTACAAAAACCAACCAACAAGCTCTGGTTTTTGCAGTGACGACTCACTCGTGTAGGATAACCCCATGTGTGAGCATTCGTGGAGCATGGGCGCTGTCCCGCTGCAACTTCAGAGCCTTCCTTTGGCTGAATAGGATTTTTCCCAGCGCTCTTGCCATCCAACCCTAAGGGCAGGCTGCTGAACTTCATGCCCCATCCCCAGCAGGCTAAAACCAGAGAATTAAATGTGGAGAGAGCGACTCGGCAGGGCTGGTGGACAATAAACTCGTTATACCTCTGATCTAACTTAATGTTTTCAAAAGGGAAAACTTTGGGCAAGCATGGAATGCTATCTGCCCCTGGCCCACACGGCAGTGCTTCTCCTGCTCTCCTGGAAAGTTGGAGCTATTTTTTTTGTTGTTGTTGTAAACAAATAACACCCAAGAAGACCTTGCTGTCTACGTGTTATTTTCCCAGCTCAATGTCACAATTATTTAGTGTGTGGAGTACTATATGTCGTTTAATTTCCTATAATCCCTACCCAGAGTAGAATGTGGAATTCCATTTATTCTATTTTAAAAGGGATGAAGTCATCCAGGGTGGAAACTATGACCTGATTGAAAGTACTGAAATGCAGCTATGTCTCAGACTGGGCTCTGGCACATGGAGAAGTATAAATTAAACTCTTCTGCAGACATTTGATCTCTTGCTATGAAAAGGAATATTGTGTTTCCTCTGTTTAACAGTCTCCTCTGTCCACTGTGAAAAGAAGCCTGTTTGGTTAAAAATGTGTGGCATATTTTTTCCACCATGAGTGGCATTGCCAATGAAATCACAGCACCCACCTAATGCTGTTCCGCAAATCTATCAAGAGAAGCCAATGTTGAAATCGCAGTCACTTAATAGCAGACAAATAATGTAATAATAGGATAACTGGCCACAACCACATCTCTGGATGCTGTGACTGGCAGCTTTTGTTGAGTTCTCACTACCTGCAGACAGCGCTGTGCAAAGCAAGTAAAACAGCCTTGCCTCCTTGTCCCAGTCCACCTGGCTGCACACCAGCGCTGCCCACTCACAGTGCTGGGATATCACCATTAGCCACATTTTTCTGGAGGTGCCTGCCCACTCTATCAGCTAAACAGAAACATTTTCTCTTCCTTTGCTGTCTGCAGATCCTCTGTGCTTTGTTAACATCATCATCATTCTTTGATATGAACTCTGAAACTTTCTAGGCCTGCTTACAATGAAGATGCCCTACAGTAAACCTTTGGCTGGTACCTGGTGTGGGGTAGGCTCTGTGAGACTGAGTGAAACAATACTTTATCCTGGAGGAAAACTCTCGCAGAGGCTTTCAAACTCTGTTCTGCCCTGTGGAGGTGTTTCAGGAGTTACCAAACCTCATTTTTCATATGACATCAACTCTTTGTTACCCTCTCGCCTTGAACTCTCCTCTCCTACCCCAGGGAAGCTGGTGAATTAGGAAGGTGAAAAAACCCCATAGACATCTCCCACCTCCATCCCTCTAGCCGCTGTGGAAAGCATTGCTGCTCGTCTTCATTTAAGTACTGGACTTTTGGTGGAAAAGTGTGTGACTGCTAGAAATACAGTCTAAAAACCATTGCTGGCAAGCATGTTTATTTCCTTGCACACATTTCATTTTTAATGACTTTTATACAAAGATGGTATAGATGAGGAAGATTACTTGGTGGGTACCACACACCCCAAAAGATGCCCTTCATTGTCATAAGCATGTAAAGTCTATTGGAAGAAACAAAGGATGTATTTTTCTTAACTAAAACACCAATAAAAATTTATTTCATTTTGTAATGAAAGGAAAATATAGGCTGGCCCACAGGTTTTATTTTTTACCCCAATCTAATTGGCAATACTTTCTTTAGTAAAGTGGTCTGGAGACCCCATAAAATATTTGGCACTGTTGCTTTTTATGTTGCAGTCTTTCCTTATGCTAAAGGGGCCTGCAAAATGATAGAATATGTAACCCCAGCTATTCCCTCATTATTTTGATGCTAAGTTTCTGTATTATAGTGTCCCTCTTAAAGCTCAATAATCTATGGTGAGTTGAAGAATGTTGCTTTGCTCAGTTAATTCAGTCATTTTTGTGATGTTTCTCAAAGGTCCTTGAATATCAGGAACATCTGGAGCTTTTGACAGGGACAGATGCCTGTGTCCAGAACCACACCCACCAAAATGTATTGGGGCATGTGTTGTTATCTGCACACCTAACAAGTGCCCAGGATGATTGTGAACCTGGTAGAAATGGTGAGAAATAACTGGAGCCGGGCCTCGGTGAATACGTGCACCCCCATTCCACCCTCTCTGCCTTCCTCCCATTGCAGGGACGACCCCACTCCCAGTCTTGGCAACTGCACACAGCAGTTCTGCCAAACCACCAGAATAGCTGAACTGATCAGTTTAAGATCAAAAGTGAAATACGTTCCATCTGAATGACATACCAGATATGTAAAGAAAATGTGCTTTTCCCATATATGTAACTGTAAGAGCTTTAGCTTCTTCCAGATAGCCCCTTCATCTTAATGCATTTTAAAGAGAAAATATCTGACAAGATCTGACAACTGTGATGGGGGAGCCCAGGCTGTGTTTAACTAGATTTTGAAAACTTGCATTGTGTAATTTTGTACTGCCCCCCACGACCCTGGGGGATGCTTCTGAGTTTCCTTTAAACCTTTCATAGCACCTACTTCCCAGATGCTAAGGTACTGGGATGATCACATGCTTATCCTTTTGAAAGTCCTTCAATAAAAAGATTGGTGTGTGTCTTTGGGTGTGACAAATTATCTCTCTCAATAAATGAGGCCCTCACTTTCCTAGAAGAGTGAAATATTGAGTGGCTATCCGGTGAATTCAAACTGTGTAGACAATGAGGTGAAGAAAGGCAGGTCAAGAAAATGTATATCACCAGTGTGATGAGATTCAGTTTGGGGCCCGAAATGCACAACCAATGCATCACTTCAGACTTGGAATTTGCAGACTGGCTACCTATCTGCCTGCCTACTGCTCAGAACCCTCCAGAGACTCACAGTCTCCTATAGGATCAAGTCCAAACCACTTTCCGTGGCACAGGAGGTGCTCTGTGGATCCAGCTTTCTCCCCTCCTTCACCTTTTTTCAGCCCTAGCCTACATGTGATAACTCAGCCTCTTCAGATCCTGGTATTTCCTGACCTTCACTGGTAGAATCCCTACTATCTGGGGTTGCTGTTGCTGCCCTTGTCTTTAAGACACAGTTTAGGGCTTGTCTTCTCTAAGAGTCAGTCCATCCTTGAAATCTCAGTGTCATGATAAAGTCCAGGTTCTAGGATGTGAGCAATGGGGGCAAGGTTCAGAGGTAAGAGGAAGCTGATGGGCCTGTGTCCCTCAATGCCCAGTGCAGAATCTGGCCCACAGAAGGTTCTTAAAAAGATCATTATTCACTCAAAGCATGTCAGTCAGTCTTAAGAGTGTACGTGAATAGTTAAAACGAGACCAGATTATTCCTGCTAATATTGCTTTTCTATTGTCTGATGTCCTTCAAAAATGACCACAGTGATTTTTTTATTATATCCTTGGAAAGAAAGCCAACATCACAAAACAAACAAAAAAAAAATCATTCATTTTGAATATAATGTATTTGTTTGGTATGCAATGCGATTCTCTTTCTGCCTATTGAACTTACATGTAAAAATTTGTTGCACCTATTTCTTTTGAGGTGCTTAGTAACCGTGTTGTTTCAGATACAAAGGCCTACAGAGCAATGCCCACTGCCCCGTCAATGGGACCTTTGTTCTCAGAGCTGTTTTGGTAGGAAATGGTTGCTATTTAGGTCTCCAAGAGGGAATATAAACTATGCTCACCTAATCAAACAGACCAGTAAATACAGCAGTTAATCTGACAACTTCAAATTCCTGAGTTGCATTCTGTGAAACAATTTAACACCAACAATCATTTAAAGCCTATGTAAATCATAAGCCTTTGGTTACTAAGAGGTTTATTGTATTTTATTTCATTTCATTTCATTAATTACTGCAAATGCCTGGTTCTAAATCATATTTCAGCATGGAGATTTCTTGTTGGTGGAAAAGAAAAGAAATCACACTGGAAAATACAGCATTAAAGCTCAAAAATAAAACATGTCATCCAGATGTCAAAGAGAGGAGGGAATAGCAATATATGAGAGCAAAACATGACCCTATCTTATAGGAATGCTAGAAAGATTCTCAATCCTGAGGACAGGAGAAACCCTACTGTAGGTCTGCAGGGGTAATGAGCTAGCTTGTCCATTGTTCTCATCTCTTCAAAGTTACTTCAAACTAATCTGCCCTGTGGCTGTGGAATAAAAAGAAATACCTGTTTGTTCAAGGTATTAATGGGTTTACAATGCCCTCACCAAGTCACCTTGAGAGGTTACTCACTACTTGAAGAACAAAAGTACTGAAACAATACTTGCATGAAAAAAAATTCCACCTAGTTCTGAAATGCAATATATAATGACACGTTAAACCCAAACTAAAACAACCACCAGAGATCTTTGTTTGGGGTGCAGGATAGAAATACTGCCGTTCAGATTCTACCCAGCTATTAACAATGGCAATAGCCTCTTAAAACTCTGTCCTTGCAGTTTATCAGGGAGCAGGGCCCAACGAGTGCACACAGCGTGTATTAAAAGCACTATCTGAACTATTCCTTTCCTCTTGAAAAAAAAAATCTAGTGTTTCTGGTTTTTAAAGGAGCCATTGTCACGTGTGGATGAATGTTTATTTTACTGTCTCCCACATGGTAGAGGGAATTCCTATAGTGACTGTAGAACTGGGACAATTTGAATACTCTCATCAATGATCATTAGAGTCAGAGTAAATAAACTTTTGTGGCACCAGGGTTCCTACCCTTCATGGAAATTATTGTTAATTTATTGAATCAATAATCTTAAAACAATAAATCATGATATCCTTTGTTTTAGTAAGCCCTCCTCACAGTGTGTTAAAAAGCAAGGACTTTATAAATATTGTAACAGGCTGAGAGGAGATTTTTTAACCAAGTCTTTGTTTGTGGTCAGTTATGCAAGAGATTAGACTGGAGAAGTTAAAGGTATGTTTGCTGGGGAAAAGGGGTGAACTGGAATATGAATAAAATGAGTAGACTCTTAAAAAAACAACAACTAATAAATTCCTATACCATTTAAAGTGGCTGAGCCAGGTCTCTGGATTCTTTATCTCTTTAACTCTGCCCAGTTTGAGGTGATTTGCTTTTACTCTACAATTGTTTGAGAATTATTACTTCTCTAAGAATATTTATTACCAATCAAGAAGGATTTTTGGTGGATACAGGCTGGAAGCTGACTTTTCAGGAGGAATACTTGTTCTCAATATTTTTCTCTTACCCATATTCTCAAGTTTAATCTGTTCTCCACCAAAACCCTTTAGGAAAAACAAAACTGGGAGACTCATTTTGGATTTCAAGCCTCCTACTCTCTTGATTTCTTGAGGATAAGATCCAGTGCCTATAACAGTGTTTAGCGTATGGCTGATTCTAAGCCAGATATAATATTCCTTCTCTGGAGCCTCTAACCTCTCCCCCTCCCCCAACACACAAGCTGAACAGGTCATGAGAATTGTATCCTTGAAATCTTTATTAGTTTTCTCATTATGTTTTTACCTTTCATAGCCATCAAAGTATCTTTTGGGTACCTATTCATCCTGTTCCGAAACTGTACCCAAATGCAAACTCTCTGGCTTTAAAAAATAAAATATAATAGAGAAAAGTGCACATTTGGGGTAATATCTACAGATGAGACATTACTGTAGAAGTGATGTCCCAGAAGCACCCACTATCCAAAGCTTTCTGTATAGATTAAGCTCCTCTAATGGCTCTGCAGCTACTATCACAATTATCTGCACGCTAACAGCATCCCTTAAAACAGACGTAAGGGATCTTTGAAGTCGAGCTCTGCATACCTTAATTACGGAACCAATTTGGGACACTATTTGTTCCAACATTTTTTTAAGGCCTTCCCTCGATTATAAGAACACATCTAATTCAGGTTTATTTTTTGTGCTTGGAGACCACACACTTGAATGCAGGCACTTGGAATGGGCCCCTCAGGCACCAGTGTTTGCCCCACACTCTGCTGGGGGTTTTACAGTTTTTGTTACAGGACTGACCTGAAACCAGAAATATTATGCCCTGAAGCTGAACTGGTAACAGGAGTTCCCACTCCTATTGAACTGTAATAATTTAGTACCTGAAGGACCTGCCAGGGAGACTAGAAGTCGAAGTCATTCATGGGATTTCCACCAATCATTTCCAGCAACCACTCTGAAGAATTCCCTGTGGGGTCAGTAAAATCTCGAGAAATCTTCCCGGGATTCTGAAGAGTGCAAGAGACAAGCCTAGACCACAGGTAGGTCAGGCAATCCAGTGTGTACTGAGCACCTGCAATACACCATCACGGATGTAATGTGAACTAAGTCCTCCAAGAGCTGAGCCTTCGGCGGTGGCCCTCAGAGATCCACTTCTAAAAGATTGCTCCACCCAAGGAAAAGCACCTGCTTTCATTTACAGGAAGACTGGCTAAAGTAAGGATTCTAATCCAAGCCTAGTCTCCCAGATTTCACAAAGCAGCTCTAGAGCCCTGGAGTCTGGTTGCAGAATAAGGAAGAACAATTCTTTGAGTAATTACATTGAACTACTAACAAGACTCATTAGGATTTCAGGCCGTCTATGAAAACTGTCTATAATAAATAGAAGAGCATGGCTACAGGAGTACAGGAGTAAAGAACTGGCAACTATATGGTGAGCACTAGCTTAGGCGACACACATAATTTCATTTTGAGCTCTTATGATAGCTATAAGTAAAGTATTGCAATTTTTATTTTAGAAATGAATAAAGCTACAGAGTTTAGGGACTTGCCCAAGGTAACAGTCACCGAGCCAGAGGCTGCACCTGAGCCTTCCTGACCCACGGCAATCCTATGGCAAGAGGCCATGCTGACCAGCTTCTAAAATTACTGTGTTATCGTGTTGCTTCTGTTTGCGTTTATTCAAGGACTTAGCAAATTTCTTAGAGTTCTCTTTTGACTCAGAGAAATTAACCCAAAATGTGCCCTAATGAATATTTCGCACTCTGAAATTCTCATAAAGAATCAATATCCAGTGTGTGGGCACAAGATTCACAGAATTCATTCATAAATTGGAAGTTTCAATATTGATTTAACATTAGTGGATCTATTAATATTAAAGCTAATTAACTATGTCCAGTTTTAGTCTTTTAATATTTATGCTCATTAAAATGGATTCTGTCTTTAAGTTAAGAGACTCAAACTACCTCAAGGAATGAAAGGAAAAGTCTATATATATATATCCATTTATATATATCCATATAACCCTACCTGTAAATCTAACCCTATCTATCTAACTGTCCATGTAGCTAGTTAGCTAGCTGGTACTATCAAATATGTATCTGTCTATCTGGCATCTATCTATCTGTCTATCTATCTACCTACCTACCTACCTACCTACCTTTATCTATTCATCCATTCATCCCAAAAGTGAATCTCAGATAAATCCAACAACAGTCATATATATGGTTTTCACAGAAATGAAAGCATAACTTAAAAACAAGAAGGACCTAAGACACCTCTAGAAATTGAGTTGTCACTTTGTGTTGTGGATACCAGGTTTCAATGCTCAGACCTCCTCTTAGGAGTGAGGATCTCATCCTCCCACCCCACCCTTGTATATCTGGTCCTGATGTGTGATAATTGAAACCCTCTGCAAGAATCACCACTGACAACGGGAGCCACCTTGCTCAAAGTTCCACACCTAGGAGCAGCCCTCATGAGGCCGGGCCCGTGGGTCCATGTGCAGGTACAGAGGCTCTGCCCCCGCTTCACTCAGTCTAGGCTTTGGCGGGCCCTTCTAGCTCCAGGGCTACCATCAGATTAGACAAGGACCTGTTCCTGTCACGACTGAGTTCAGTCTCTGCCTAATACTGCCTTTCTCGCTCCCTTACAGCTGATTTCCCAGGAAAGCATCCCCACCAAACTTCCTGGACAGAAATCTGAGTCTGTTTCCAGGCACTTGAACTAAGACCCCTCTTAAAGCACAGAAGTTGATGAAAGCTTTCCTATTAGTCACTTAGCACTGCTCTGTCTCTGCTTCCTCTATCTTTTTCTAAAGATTTATTTATTTATGCATACAAGAGCTGGGGTGTAGTCAAGAGGTGTGGGGGGTAAGAGGATTCACCAGGGAGAGAGTGGGGAGCAGAACAGGCAGATGGCCCGAAATACACTGCTGAGGAGAGCAGCAGGCGAGGCAGGAGAGGTCTGCTGCGCCATGTGGGACGCTCCCTAGCCATGGATTGAACTTGTGCTGCAGTGGCTCTGGATAGCTTCTTAGTGCTGAGATTTAACCCCCTTGCACCACCAGGGAGGCCCCCTGCTTCCTCTATTCTTGTCAAGGCCAACCAAAACCATCACCCCTGAGCAAATGCAGTTTCTTTCCTATCTCATGGTTTCTATTTGTTATGACTTCTGCATCCTCATGATAGCTTTGTTTTTTTCTTGGTCCTTCATGGCTTGTCCACCATCTGCCTTGGTCAGGCAGTTGTGGCTTAAGAGATCATCATCCTACATGTCACAGATAATGCAATGGACTTGGTTAACTGGGTTAAGTTGTCTACCAGTCTTTGGTATGTCTAGTTGGAGGTGATCTAAGGTATAAATTATGGCCAACCTTCTTAAGAAAAGGTGTTTTTCTTTGTAAAAAGAACCATGGATGATAATTTCTCTTAAAGGAACTGGACTTGGCTGGCCATGTGACTAACCTGTCCCTTGCATTTGTTTTGGATATTTCTGTTTCCCAAAAATGCATATATTGAAATCTGCACTCCCAGTGGGATGGTACTATAAACTGGGACTTTGTGAATGGGAGTAGTGCCCTTCTGGGAAGAGGCACAAAGCCTGTCACTGTCACTCTGCTCTCTGCCATGAGAGGGTATAGGAGAAGATGCCCATCTGGAAAGCAGGAAGTGGGCCCTCCCTAGATACAGGCTTCATTGCACCTTGATCTTGGACTTCAAAACCTCCAGAACAGTGAGAAAGTTATGTTTGTTGTATAAACCCGCCCATATGTGGTAATTTGTTAGAGCAGCCCAAACAGGCTAAACCAGCATTCAGAGACCAAGTCTAACACTAATCAATATATCAGATATGTAGAAATTAATTCAACAAATACTTATTGAGCATCTATTGATTAGACACTGTTTTGGGTAAGGCAATAGAGCAGTAAACAAAAGTGACAAAAACTCCTGCCCTTATTGAGTTCACATTTTAGTGGAAATGATAGGGAAAAAATAAATAATTGAAATCCAAAGGGAGTAGCAACAAACAAAATCAATTTATACCTTTTCACTGAGAAAACTTCCTTCTGAAAGAAAAGGCAAGTCAAGGGTACCTTCTACCTTTCTCTACTCATCCTTTCCTTTGCGTATTAATGGGCAGGGAAATAGAAAAATAGAGGCTAAAAAAAAAGAACCCCAAGTCTTTTTTTTTTAATAATTTTTTTAAAGATTTATTTATTTATGCATACAAGCTGGGGTACAGTTCAGAGGTGTGGGGTGGCAAGAGGGTTCACCATAGACAGAGTGGGGAGCAGAACAGGCAGATCTACTGAAATACGCTGCTGAGGGGAGCAGCGGGCGAGGTAGGAGAGGTCTGCCGCACCATGTGGGAATCTCCCCAGCCAGGCTTCAAACTCTCATCGCTGCTGCCGACAGCTCCACAGTGCAGCGTTTAACATCTTTGCCACCAGGGAGGCCCTAAAAAAAAAGAACCCAAAGTCTTAATCCACTTCAGTAAAAAAGTTAACTGTTATAAGACAGTAATAAAAATCTTTGCCTGAGAGAATTCTTTTGTCTGTATTCAGACTGTTTCAGCCAGTCATTTATAATTTTTAGCAACATTTATATAGCATTTTTATGGTTTAGGAAGCATTCTCCTTAAATCATTCATTTGGTCACTCATTCAGTAAGAATTCATCATTTAATAATGTGTGTCAAGCCTATATTTCATCTCCTTTCTTCCAAATACAACTCTGGGAGGAGAGTAAATATTACACTGGTCAACACTGAGATTGTTACTGACTTAAAAAGGCCCTAATCTGTAGTATCTTGGTGTGCTGAACAGAATATAACCCTGAAAATTTTTTATTAGCTCTCATTTTGAAGCTATTTCATATAATTCATTTTATATGTTTCACTATGCAAATTTATCCAGTAGGACTGCAACAAAATCCCAAATCAGCCTGGAAGGATGTAATATTTCATCGCATTGCCTAATACCATCACGCACACATCATCCAGAGCTGATTGCATCATTTTCTGATGCAGTGCAATACTACTGCCAGGTGGCTGCTGAAGTAAGCTGACGTCAGCAGTGCTCTATATAAAGCCCTGTCGGAAAAGTAGAGCATTGAAAATATTTCAGATTTTGTGCAAGACAATTTAAGCTACTGTTACAACTGTTATTATTTTATCCATTTAGGCACAATACAGAATAGTAACGCCTCGAAAGTGCGTTAATAGCATGGACAATTTCTGCTCTATTTTTGGGGAAGTGACATTTGCCAATCAGAAGAAAAGTATCACTTCTCAAGTGAAGAAGGTTTATCATCTTTACTTGGGATGCAAGGTTGGTGACCAAGACAAGCCTTGGGCCCTGCATATATGCTGGGCTACATATACAACACAGCTTTCACAGTGATTAAATGGCAAAAGATCATCAATGCAGTTTGCAGTCCCCATGGTGTGGAGAGAGCCAAGCAACCACATAAAAGACTGTTACTTCTGCTTTGTTCCTCCTTTTTCCGGTGGAATAATGAAGCAAAAGAAGTCGAGAATAGTCTACCCAAACATTCCGTCTGCATTGAGACCAGTTCCACATGATGAGAAACTGTCTATTCCAGAACCTCCAACAGAATAGTCTCTTGATTCATCTGATGAGGACAGGGGTGAGACAACCTGTTCTTCTCCGGTTCCATCAGCATGCAGTGATCCAGATTTCCACTGTGGTACATCATCAACCCCACACAGACTAACACAGGAAGAACTAAATGACCTGGTTCATGATTTGTACTTATCCAAGAGCAAGGCAGAATTGCTAGGATCAAGACTCCAACAATGGAATCTTCTAGAAGATGTCACAATTACTTCATATAGAAAGTGCCACCAGGAGTTGGAACCTTTCTTCAGAAAGGAAAGTACTCTGGTATTCTGTTCCAATATTGAGGGCCTCATGAATGCCTTAGAAATCACTCATGGCCCACAAGAATGGAGACTATTTCTAGACTCTTCAAAACTGAGTCTTCAGGCTGTGCTTTTGCACAATGGAATCTGTCTTCCATCTATTCCAGTAGCTCATGTGGTCCATGTGAAAGAGAAATATGATAACTTAAAGCAGCGACTGAATTCCATTGAGTATAACAAGTACAGCTGGCATGTCTGTGGTGATTTGAAGCTAGTTGCCCTTTTAATGGGACTGCAGCAGGGATATACAAAATACATGTGTTTCTTATGTGAGTGGGATAGCCAAGCAAGTGAATTGCACTAATTGTGGAAGGAATGGACTCGCAGACAAAATGTAGCAGTTGGAGAGAAGAATATCCAGCACCCAGCTCTGGTTGAGGCTCACAAAATCATGCTGCCACCCCTTCACATCAAACTAGGTTTGATGAAGTATTTCGTGAAAGCCATGGACCAGAGCTCGCCAGTTTTCCGATACCTACATGAAAAATTTCCTCTACTCTGCGAAGCAAAATTTAAAGAGGGAGTTTTTGTGGGTCTTCATATTCGAGAGTGCTTCAAAGATGACCGGTTCTAGACATCTTCAAAGTTGTCATCTTCAAAGATGACAACTTGCTGCAGGGTGATGTGAAACAAGAATGGAATGCTTTTCGCCTAGTGTCTACAAACTTTCTTGGGAATGTTAGGGCAGAAAACTACAGTAGTAGAAGACATGCTGATGCAGTATCAGAAACTTGGCTGCAATATATCTCTAGAGATCCACTTCCTTCATTCCCATCTGAATTTCTTCCCTGAGAACTGTGGTATGGTTAGTGATGAACATGGCAAACGTTTTCATCAAGATATCGCATTAATGGAACAAAGATACCAGGGAAAATGGTCCACTACAATGCTGGCTGACTACTGCTGGCCACTCCCCAGAGATGCTCCTGAACAGCTATGCAAGAGGCAAGCGAAGAAATCTAAGAAGTAGTCTATGACGAGATTTTTTCAGGTATTAACCGTAGGCCTATTACTAGTGGCATGCATTTTGTGATGTAAACATCAATTTATTGCAGATTACCAAAAAACTAGAGCCAAAATTAGAATTTGACTGTCATATTCGTGTTGAGCACATACAAATTGATAGGAAATGACTAATTTTATTTCAGTAACATGACATTTGTAAAAATTTGTTCACCAGTGTTATTAGCATGCATCCCTGTGTACTAGATGAGCTTGGAAGGAGAATAAAGCCCCGAGATAGATCACAAGTAGAACAGAAAAACTTGGGCTTTAGAGCCACGCTGACTTAGATATTTTTCCATATTTTGTGTGCCTATAGGTGTATCCTTGCACATACAAAACAAAATTTTCCTAAGGTCATTGACAGGAATGCATGCAACATAGTAAGGCAAAGTGAGACAAGTGGACTCAAAGAAACTTAAGGAGGGAGGATAAGAGTTGAAGGGAAGCTGAGAACAGACAGCAAGTTCAAACACAAGTATGTATGTTAACTGTCCTAACAAGAGCTTTTGTAACTACTAAAGTTGAGCTTCAAAACTTTTATGAGCTTTGTAGCTACTAGGGAAAAGATTGAAACAAAAAAATAATAGTTTTCAGTGAATACATTGCAAGACAGAAAAAGAAGGAAAGAGGTAGAATTTATGGGTCAAAATATGAGTAAGAGATACACTGTGTGTGCCCTACTGGATCCTGACACAAACAAACCAAGTATAAAACCAATTTCTGAAACAACTGGGGGGATTTTAAGGTGATTATTTTTTTTAACCTATTAAGAAGCTGCTAAATTACATGTGATGGTATTATGCTTATCTTTTTAAAAGAGGTGTAACCTTAAAGTTACATACTGGATTATTTACAGTCAAACAGAACAAAAAAAGTGGATTCCTGTTCACATATTTGCTTTGTGACTTTGGGCCAATTATCTTTCATTTTTCTCCTATCAACTGAAGGAAATGCAAGCTATTGCCTACAGTTTTTGTGAAGATTAAATGAGACATGTACAATTGATCCTCATGATTTGTGGATTTCCCTACTCACTCTCCTTCCAGTTTTCATACTGTAAACAAGTGTCCTTTTCATAGTTGGTTTAATGTTGTGTTTTTTGATGTTTTTTGTTGGTGATCTGACTGTTTACAATCCCTCCATGTGTGGTGCTGAAGTGCTAGCTAGTGTTTCGTAGCACAAGAAGGATCTAGTGGGCCTTCCAGAGAAAATCTATGTGTTTGGTGTTTTTTTTAAGCATTTTTTTTTCTTTTAGCATAGAAGAACTGGAGTGTAGGCCAGAAACGTGAGGGTGTGCGAGGATTCACCAGAGACAGAGGGGGACGCAGAACAGGCAGATCGACTGAAATACACTGCTGAGGGGAGCAGCAGGCGAGGCAGGAGAGGTCTGCTGTGCCATGTGGGAATCTCCCTGGTCAGGGGTCGAATTCAGGCTGTGGAAGAATAGAGCTGAGATTTAACCCCTAGACTACCAGGGAGGTCCAAAAACCTGTGTGTTTGATAAACTTTGTTCAGGCTTCAGTCATGATACTGCTGACTTTGAGTTCAATAGGAAAGAATCAGTATAGCTTAAACAAGTTGTCTTTAAACAGAAACACATATAAACAAGGTTTTATATATCAGTTGACAAATGAGTTGTGGCCAGAGGTTCATCAGAACTGAACCTTGTATTTCCCCCATGAGCAGTTGTTCAGTATTCACTATTTCAGCGTTCACGGCAACTCTGTAAAACGTAACTGCCATCAATAACAAAAATCACTGCATACCTAGAGCTTAGGTCCATGCCCTCTTAGAGCAAGTATTCCACAGATTTTTTTTTCTTTTCTCTTAAGTGATGGAGACCAGCTCCAAACCCCTTTCTTCAGACTCATTTCCTGGGTTCTTTATTCTTGACTTAGTCTCTAAGACTGAATAATTTGTCATGTGTAGAACACATGATTTGATCAAATCAACCTTTATCTAGACAGAAGTTTTCCAACTGTTAGTCAAATTTTCTTTCTCTGGAGTCACCCTGATCAATAGAAAGTGCACTGAATTTGGGGTCAGAGCCTGCACCTACTTCCTGCTCCTCAATGAGCTACATGATCCACAGTGTTTTCTCACGCACCTAGGAGTTCCCAGAGACAACAACGTAAAAGAAAATAGAATAAGACCTCATGCTCTCATTGCAGCTTGGGAGAGACACTTAGGGCACAGATGGAAAGCAAGTTTGAAGCTACCCTCCTTGCTTCTGTATGTATCACTGAATGCTGCCTGACCCCGTCATAGGGGAAAGCTCCTAAGCAAGTGGAATATCTCCCACTATGATTTCAAAAATAAGCATTTGTTTCTGGGCTTCTGAATGGATGTCAGGATGTCTCAACACTAGATCAACATGCTTCCTGGAACAGCTATTTACTACAGTGGTCACTGAGAGATTTACTCAGCAACAAGTCCAGAATTCTCCTTAGGGTGATGTAGTTCACATTTTGGTATTCCACAGCGCCTCCTTGAATCTCACCTGGACAGTAAAGGGCAGTTCTCACATAAGTTGATGGCGTCCTAGCCTGAGTGAGTGCCCATTGCGTCTTTCAATTTTTTGCCTCAAGCCCTTTCCCCAGACCTCAGGAGCTTGATCAAGCTATGAGAAGAGTAGACCCAGGGATTCAGGGGAATTAATGCCTGGGCAGAATCCGCATCTAGTGAGTCATGAGTGCCCAGCTCCCCCTCCTTCAGGGCAACAGTTCTGAAGAGCAGTGTACATGGTCCCTCAGAGGGTTGAGCTCCAGTTCCACTTACAGTAAGCAGCTCAGTGGTGAATCCTTTATTGAATTCTCTCCTTCCTGTCTCGTTCCCCCTACTCCCAGTACCCAAATCCTTGTCTCAGGCTCTGCTTTTGAACACAAGGGGGGGCCACCTGGCTGGAGAACAGACTTGAGCTATATTTGCACAGCTCTGTCCATTAAACTGAAACAATCCCATTGTCTGTTTAAAGGCATTGAACTGATAACAGATATGTGATGAACAGGGGAACAAAATTCTCATGTCTAAATAAAATCAATGTCAAAAAAAATTTTTTTGTGGTAGCTATGTTGGGCCATGCTCTAAACTCCCATCTACTCTTCTGTCTGATTGAGGATCTTGCATGAGAAGAATAATTCTAATCCTAATCATCCATATTCCTCACTCACATACCGAATCAGGAGTTGACTGTTACCGAATGACACTGCCAAGATGGACACACTGTGTATCAGCAGGTGGGGCTTGGCGGATGTGTTAGTGTTTAGCTCACTTGCTTTGAAATTCAAGGGAATATGTTGTAAGGAGAGTCTACCCTGCTTGTCAGGCAAGAGAAATGGGAGACTGATCCAGTAACCTGCATAGAGCCACAGTACAGAAATAGAGCACAATCAATACATATCTTACTAACACAGAACACATTGACAAAACATTCATTTTTTTGCAAATCTGATAAAAAAAAGAAAAAACTTGCATGCACTAGCTATGTTACTGTTACACCTTGGCAAATTTCAGGAGCCACTTCTTCAAACACTACCACTCCAATTAAGGTCTTCCTAATCATGAAACATGCTTGCTACATTCAAATTGGATGAATAGACGTATTTGGATACTCTTCCCTTAGAAAAAGGCAGATAGGAAGTTGATGCTGCTATTTCAAGGTGAAACTGGAGAAAGGTGAGTGAAAGGAAAGTAGTGGCTGATTTTGAACTTTTAGTAATGTGACAAAAGATCAGTTTATACCTATTAAGTGATTCCCTAGTATGTCCTGTGCCAGATTCTCTAATTGATTGCCCTTCAATTGATTATATAATGTCAACTGCTTAAAATACGGTCTTCTCTGAGTTTTTATGAGAGTTACAGTACTAATTTTGGCATGGAGATCTATAGGTTGCTTTCACTCTGCTGAAGCTCAAGAAAAGCCGAACTGTTGGTACAGACTTCCATCCCCATCCTCGTTGGCTTGGACTTTGTTTTGTTTGGAGAGGGGTGACAAATAAACAAAACCCTCTATCAAAAGCAAAGAGGAAGTCACAGTTTACAATATATTCTCTTTTAAAATGTACCATCAGAACTTTCATTCCTTATATGGCAGTGATGTGTCCATCCCTGCATCCTCTCAGTGTGGAAGACACAGTGGTGAAATCAGTTCAGCTTCCTATTGCCAAGAGCAGGCAACACATGAATGGCCCACTTAGGAGTGTATCGCATGTGTTCTGTGAATTTATTGTAAATTGGTGCTGGATTGGTTGTGTACCCTCCTCTTTTAAAATACTAGAGACTGATCCCAAGCACTGCTATTTGATAACAAGAAAAAGCATGGCCTTGCTGCTACCTCACCTCTGTAGGTTTCTTCTAGCATGCTCTGATTTCATGCAGTGTCTAAGCAGTGGCCCTTCACAAACCTGGAGAATGGAACAGAATCAATGACATAATCACCACTATCTACATGCACCAGCTTTAGGTTCCAGTAGTTTCCTCCATCACCAGAAACCCTGACTCCTTGGCATCAACTCAACTGAGTGGTCCAGGAAGAATTATATAAATTGGCATGACTGTTCCTTCTTTAAAATAAGGAGAAGCCATCTGAAGTTCAGTGCTTAGGCAAGGATATGTCACTCACACTGATGTATACCTGAACATAAACACATTGCTTTGTGAGCGAAAGCAGTTTGTAAATGGTAATGTTCCATGTAAATGTGCTGGTAATTTTGTTTCTGGAATGTTTCACTGCCTGTTGGTGGTCAGCCTTAAAGTGTCTTCCAGGTCTGTTTGATGTGAATCAGTGTATAGTTTGAACCCTTCACATACCCCCTCTGCTAAAGGCAGTACCGAGTTTTCCATGTCAACCTACTGAGAGAACAGTTTGGGGGCAGAGTGACTTTATGCATTATGCATTTTTTTTTAAAAAATAGACTGTTAGAATTTGATGAGACTTAGAGTCTGATGTCACAATTCATTCCTTCATTGATCCATTTGTTGTGCAAACATTTACTCAGCACCTACTATGTGATCTACACACTACATGTCCTGAGAATTCAGAAGTATCTAAGATAGCTTACTCTAACAACTCAAAGCCAAACAAACAGAATCAGATGGTAAGACTCATTTCAGGCATACAAAGGGCTAGAAGTATGGGTGATGGATGATGCGGCAGTAGTATTTTATAGTTCTGTAAGAAAATCAACTTGCTTTTCATTGCTTCAGATCCACTTGGCCTTCCTTGAAATATCTTCTGTGTAAACTAAGAGAACTCAATAATATTTTCTACCTTTTTAGACACTGGTGCCCTAGTGTAGGGAAGAAAAGCAAAATGATCTATTTTTGCACACATGGCTGCTGGATGGGCCATTTCTGTGGTCAGAGTCAAGTCTGGAGCATAACTCACAGTTCTTTCTGCAGCGCATGCGGGGGTCTGATGCTCACGTGGGGAAGCAAACAGATGATGAAAATCTCTTTCTATAGTGAATCTCTTTCTAGCTGAAATGTAGGAAAGATGAGCTTTCTATTCCTTTAGACTTATTTTCCTTTTTTTGCAAATTCTAAGAAGAATGGACTATAGTCTTCTCAAAAGGCATCATTATGCAGAAAGAGCATGGAAGAAAGACTCAGAGAGTGAGGAAGGGTAAGGAAAGGCAGCAAAGAAAGGAAGCAAGACAGGAAGAAATAAAGACTTGCAGGATAGGTACAGTATTTGGAATAAGAGAAGTTTTTTCTACTATGAAAAATAACCCACAAGTCACATCAGTTAACACAAGAGGTAAAAAAAAATGTCGGAGAATAAAAATTTAGCCCCCATTCCTTCCGTAAATTGACTTAATCACTGGACAGTCATCTGTTATTAAAAGTACTGGGTCAATCTTCACTTGCCTGCCTGTCTACCCATTAGCAAAAGCTGCATGCTAATTTTCCTGCACCCGATTCTGGTGTGCAGAGCATGCTGGCCCACTGTAAAAATAACGGGGTCTTTGGAAGCAGAGAACTAATGACCACAGCATGGAGTTCTCCTGGAGTGCAAAGCACAGCTCACAAAAGTGGCAGAGTGAGACACAACCACATGAATTCCTGGTAAGGATTACAGTGGTCCAGAGACTATCTCTGAAATAAATCCCTTTCAGGATGCACCTCCCTTCTTCGACATTCGCTTGCATCAAAGCATTTCTTGACTATAGTCATGCAAACAAAAATTAAAAGGGCATTAACATGCTCTAAGGGAGATTCTAACTCTATTAAAAGAAAAGACAGGTCTTCTTTCTTTGCTTAATATTTATTGAATGTTTCCTAAGACATGCAATTTGCTACAGTTCTCTCAGGTTTGTCACAGTGATGAATTAATACAGTTGTTAAGCACATCAAATAATTTTTTTCCTGGAGGGAAATCACAGAAGAGGAGAATTGTCGGGAAACTGTTCTCGAAACTTATGCTAAATGAGAATCATTCATTGTCGCTGTGAAGTTAAATCATGAAATTTAAATGGTAACAACTTCTCAGTATTTTCTTTAAATTGGTATTTTATTTTGGAACACTATCTCTAAGTAGGAAAATAACAGCATTCAATCATTCATTCAGTGGATATTTAGTGAGGACCCATTATGTGCGACTCACTATTCCAGGATCTGGGGAGACAATGAGTAGACTAGGTGGAGCTGACTTTCAACAGGTAGAGGCGGATAATGCACAAACAGGTAATTAGAGATGGTGGTTTCAAACATGTACAAGTGCTAAGAAGGTACTAAAATACAGCAGTGGGATAGAGAATGGCTGAGTCAGTGTGGGACATGGGGGTCAGTTGTTTAGTGTGGTAAAGGAGATCCCTCTGAGCTAAGACAGGAAGCATAAAAGAAGGGAGATGCGTAAAGAGCCCAGAGAAGAGGACTGCAGACAGAGGGAATGGAAGTGCAAGGGACTCAGGGCAGTGAGGACGGTAATATTGGAGCATGTTCTGTGTGCTCCTCAGAGCTTGGGCACGTGCGTGTATATTGTTTCCCTCAAGCCACACAAGCCTGGAGTAAGCGTTCTGCAGGTGGCACTGTTCTCACCTCACCTATGACAGGTCACACACCCAGTGGAGAGTCAGATGAGGTCTTAGAAGACAGTGCTCTCCGGTCATCATGATGCTTCTTTGTGTTTCACTGATGATGAAGGACACATATGTCAACTGAGCAAGTGCTTTCATGCCATGATCACCTCCATTTTTTCTCTTTCCTGTACACACTGGATAAAGTTTGAGCTCTGAGTCCAACAGAGCTTCACTTGACTCCAGCCCTGCCTCAGTTTGGTCCCTTCCTGCCAGTTACCATAGATTTGTCCACTCTCCCCTTAAAGCAAACCCTCCACTTGGGCACTAGGTCAAAATCCCCCCTGCCTACTAAGGAGATATTCTCCCCTCTCTCCTCCTCCATAAGGTTTTTCCTCTCTGCTGCGCCAAGCAGTCTGTTTACATGTGGTTATTTCTCCCGTTGGAAAGAATATTCACCTGCCTCCACATCTCCTGTGATTTGCTTGCCATTTCGTTGCTCTTCTCTTCATTATGTATGCCCCAAAGAGTTGTTTATTCTTTTTGTCATCGACCCTTCTCTTCCAATTTCTGTATTCCCATTGAATCAGGATGAAAACCTTAACTTTCTTCCATCTCTTACCTAATCTGGCAAGAAATTTTATTAGCTCTATCTTCAAAACACATCCAAACACTTTTTTTTTTAAAGATTTATTTTACTTTTGCAGACAAGCTGGGGTGCAGGCCAAAGGTGCAGGGCGGTGAGAGGATTCACCAGAGATAGAGTGGGGAGCAGAACAGGCAGATAGACCAAAATATAATGCTGAGGGGAACAGTGGGCAAGGCAGGAGAGGTCTGCCGTGCCATGTGGGAATCTCCCCGGCTGGGCATCGAACTTGCACTGCAGCTGCTGCTGACAACTCCATAGCACTGTGCTTAACCCGTTGCGCCACCAGGGAGGCCCAAAACACATTCAAATACTTCTGCCCTCTCCTTAGTTACCACCCTGGTCCAAGCCCCTCTTCTTTCACTGGAATTGTGGAGAGTTTCCCTCCATAGCCTGCATACTGCTATGGTCTATGCCTGATGAAGCATCCAGAAGGATCCTTCTCAGAAGTAAGCCAGGAGCAGACTCCTCTGCTCAAAACTCTCCAAGGGGTTCTCAACTTGCTCTGATTAAAGCAGAGGCTCGCAAGAGCTTGTAAGGTCCACTAGGTCTGAGCCCCACCCCCCATTCCTCCCCCGACCTCTTACTTCCCTCCTTCATTCACCCCCCCCCAACCCCTCTGTTGGAAGGCAAACTCCACAAAGACAGGGATCTTTGTTCAGTTCACTCATGTAAGCCAGGAGCCTGGAACAGTACCTGGTACAGAGTAGACATTCACGATGTATCTGTGGAATGGTTAGTCCTGAATAGTCCCTGCCTACCTAACACAAAGTTGGATGCAGATTTGCCTTCTTTTCACTGAATATTATTAGTGTATAGAATTTCTTCTAATTCACATCACAATCTCAGTTACTGAATCACCTACAAAGACATAAAGATGCCAGGTGCAAACTTCCATTTTGCTCTTGACCCTTCATTAAGATCTTTCATATATGGGAAGGCTGCTCCCTTGGCTTAGTCTAAGGGTCCTGTTTACATCAAGGGGAAGCCTACTTGGTATTGTTCAAATCATCCACTGGTGCACCAGTACTCCAAGGCCTAAAAATAGGAAATATCCTTAAAAAAACAATTTCTCCCTCCCCAGAAAGAATCAAATCTACTGTTGAGTTTCTTTCTGAATCAGTGAAAGCTTCCATGAGAGTATACAGTAGTTCTTTATTCGTTTATATAAAATAGAAAATGGTTCCTTATAAAATAAAAACCAAAGTTTTCCCTTTAAAGTACATGTGGTTTAGTAATTGGATGAGAATTTTCTAGATTCATGAAAAATCTTACATATACCTCAGTGACAATGATTAACACTGAGGTACTCAAGTTATGTGATCATTTTTCAAGATATGCATAAATTATCAAGCTTTATGGCTGAAATGAAGCAGTGTTCTAAGTCCCTTCTATCTCCATTTTTATTTAAAAAAAAGAAATAAGGGTTATTAAATATAGGCATGATAGTGGGTAAAAGTAATTTAACTTAGGCAAAAAAAATATGCAGAAACTAAAACCTTCAACTGAATCATCTGACATCGGTCTCAAAAAAATCATTGCTCTGAAGTGTCCCAGTTCTTTAATTCAACAACTGAAAACTGTTAAAACAGTTGTATGAGGGGTTTGGTCTAATGTTCTGGAGTCAGGTGCACATGATGAGAACGTCCCTGTCTCCCCTGTCACTCACAGGCCCAAGATTTTTAAAAATCAGTTTATAGTCTCAGCATGTATTTTACCCTCTTCCAAAGTTTTTCTCCTTAGAATGCTCAGAACTTTGAAAACTGGCTATTTCATTCTCCATTTCATTCTCCCGCAAGGAAAGAATGAGTAAGGAGATCGCAGACCCAAGGTACAAGGCAGACCTTCCACAGTCACTACCATTCAGCAGCTCTTCAGGTTCCAGGGATGCAGCCTCATAACCTGGAGAACCCTGGGGGGTGGGGGTCGGGGAGGGGATGTTTGTTTTGCTGTAAGGAGCAGGATTCTCCATTTCCCACAGTCTCTACAGAGGGCATGACAATTGGGGATTGAAGGAAACCCACAACTGATTGTCAAGGAAAAATTTGGGGGTGACCTAGTCTTCATTCATTTCCTTTCAGCTCCATCCTGCAAATACGTATCCAATTGGCAGATTCAGTGCTAAACTTTAGGCACCTCCTGCACATCGAGGGCAAAGGTGGCACTGGTACCAGTGTCCTTGGTGCTCACCCAACCTAGTGGACACACTCACACCTGAACCGACATTTTAATACAGTGAGGTGTAAGAGGGTGGAAAGAGCATTCACTAACTTCATGAGTCCATTTTTACCAATTTTGCTAAAAAATAATTGGAGAGAAGGAAGTTTGATCGATACATGGTATGTTAAAAGAGCCTGCATTATCCGTGTAAGTTTATTTTTGGTTTGTTCACCTTTGCTGAATTAACCTGGGGTGTGTTGTAGGTGCATATTTAAAATACTTGATTTAATTTGCCTCCTATGGCATAAACTTCTTCATTAAAAACATTAGTTACCCTGATGTGAGTTTTAAGAGTATAATTAATATATTCGGGATTAAAGTAAAAATGCATTTGAACTCAGTTAAAAGACATTTATTTTAATAATCAGTTTAAAAATTTTGACTGTGAGATTTTTAAAGAGAAGTATTCAACTTGAGGATTGTTTACCAATATTGGAAGAAATCCTAACATTTTTTTTTAAATGAGGACTGGATTGCAATTTCTTCAACCCTTTGTTAGTTTGTCTTCTTTCATACACCCACTGTGCTTATTTCTATAACATATGGAACTTTATACATTAAAGCAATGCTGTGTTTGTAAAAAAAAAAAAACTACTCGTTTTAAATTCCAGTTTTTATTCCACGTATGCTATACTCTGTTATAAAAAAGTTACAGATCATTGCTATTTTTGCCTAAATTTCACCCTACAGAAGTCTCTTTATTAAGAAAGGGGAGTTAATGAAAAGAAAAGTAGGGCTTCTGTTTATATGGCTACAAATATCACTAGGGAAATATTTCATGTTTACATTTTGCTGAACTATTTATAGTGAGAACACATTCTACAGTAAAACCCTCTTTTCCCCATATAATGGATATCTTTGTGCCTGAATTCTATATACTTATATGGTTTACATTTTTATCCAGTCTGACCACATTTCACTCCACATTACTTTGTTCTGCAAACCCAGCTATATTATAGCAGCACCTTCTGGCAGAACTGAGACACTGGAAAACTGGTGAAATAAAACTGTGCCTAATGGTGTCTTGATTGATTAGAAGGGAACTCAGACTAAATTTAGCTAGTTAACAAATCTCTCACATTAATGATTAGGCACTTCTTTTTTACCCCCACTGGTGATGGGTGAAAGCTCTCAATTTTAAGTGGCTGAGTTTCGTCTTCTAAATTAATGCCTAATACCCATTGCTGTATTGTATATATATTTTAACTGTTTAGCTTGGTGTGTTCATAAATTTAAATCTTCAAAATGTTTCTCAACTGAAGTACAGTATCAGTGAATGAACGTTGGAGTCCCTCTCGTGGTCATTTAAATCAGTGTTAAATGAAACTGATTTCTTACAACTTCTAGGACCCCAGCCTCACCCACTCTGCCCCACCCCTAAGAATCATGACACATAATTCTTTACCTAGTCCTCTTAAGTAGATAAATTCAATGCAAATACTTTCTAGACATTGTAACATCAGAGGGTAAGAACATTTTGCTCATGACATTGGACCAATTAAATGTTCTCGTGGTCTCTGGCTCTACTATAAGGGTAACTACTGCCAGATTCCATTTCCTCCATAGACCCTGATAGCTTTGCCTTCTCCCTTACTTAAACAGACTGCAGAAGTGAATTTTTAATTAATGTATTTCTTCACTTGCCTGATCTTTGATGACTTCTATTTCTTTTTGGTCTCCTGAATGAGGATCTTTAAATGTTCCTTTAGTTTCACTAATGGAAAAGCCCAAGCAGAAAACATTTTATTCAGAATACAGAGTTGTTTGGAGGTTCCCTGTGCAATATACTGTGGCTCCTACTTCTACCTACTTAGGAACAAAATCTTCCCATGACTAGCTCTTGAGTGACAGAGGAGGCTTTCAAATAGACAAAGCCTTGAATTGTGCTTAAAGGCGATTAAGAAGTTATTTATCTAAACAGAAATGAGATGTCTTTTTCATGTTATAGGTTGTCCCCTTGACATTTCTGCCATTATTCATGTTTCTAGTTGATGATCTCAGAATTTCAGAGCATTGAATGTCCAGTTCCCATGAGTTTGTGATTTTTCTGAATGCAGGCACATCATCTGCTTTCACTCTCAGTAGAAATATATTCATCCTTCAGGACTTTGTTGCCATGCAGAAAATGAGTGTATTTAATTTGCTGTTTAGAAAAGGAAAGGGATGAAAATTGTGATTGTACTGATGTTAAGATCATAGAGTGCTCCTTAATCTTCCTCTGAACATCTCGGAATACATAATTTTCCTCTTGTTTGAATGGGTTTGCTTGAGTGCCAAAGTGCTATGTTATACAACACTAGGACCCCAGGTGTCACACGTGATTATATTATATATTACATTAAACTGAAGAGAAAATCAGGCCTCCCTGGTTGCGCAGCGGTTAAGTGCTGTGATGTGGAGCTGTCGGCAGCGGTGATGCGAGTTCGACGCCCAGCCGGGGACATTCCCACATGGCTCAGCAGACCTCTCCTGCCTCGCCCGCTGCTCCCCTCAGCAGTGTATTTCCGTCGATCTGCCTGTTCTGCTCCCCACTCTGTCTCTGGTGAACCCTCTCGCCGCCCCACACCTCTGGCCTGTACCCCAGCTCATATGCATAAATAAATAAATCTTTAAAAATAAATAAATAAACTGAAGAGAATTGAGTACAGAGCTGTAGTCCAAAGCATGATCATAGCACTCCTCATGCTTAAAAAATAATAATAATAATAAATAGAAAAACCTCTATCGTACGTCCTTTACACTATCAAAAAAAATTGTCCAATAGATATAACCTTGTCCACTTGGAGCTAAATATAAATAGCTTTGCATTTGTCCAAAGTCAGCACTGATAAGAAAACATAGAGTGAATAATGTGCAAGAAGAACCATGAATGGCATCTTTCACTGCCTTTCTTAAGTGTCATACTACACCACCTATGAAAAACAAACAACAGCACATAACCTCATTTTCAAGTATCTTTTCTCTGTGGTTTCTTTAATTCACTTTCATATACTGTGTGGCCTCAGGGTGTTCAGTGTTTTTGAAGGGGGATTGAAGTTCACATTTTAATTTTTTAAGGGAATGTAAGCAATTTGATATACCAGATAGAAAGTATGTTTCATTGTTCTTTGGGTTGTTAATAAGTTACTTTTGAATTAGAGCAACCAAATCTCCTCCATCCTGTTGTTCATCACAACTGATGAAGGTTTTCTGAATGTGAAATTATGTGATTTGTAGATTTTTCTTGAGTAACTGTTTCAACTGTTGTCATGTGGTCCTAATTATTTTAAATTGACGGCTGACTGACAAAACTAGAAACGTGGATGCTTAGCACCATCTATTGTTCAAGAACAAAACAACTGTATGATAAATAAAGGAGAAAGTCACTCGAGAGGTAGGAAGTTTAATGAGAGGATTGGTATTTATTTTCTGTGACTGCTGTAACAAAATATCATAAACTTATTGGCTTGAAACAACACACATTTATTATCTTGAGTCTTGAACTTTAGATGTCTGCAACAAGACTCCCTGAGCTAAAATCAAGGTGTCCGCAGGCCAGCATTCCTTCTAGAGGAGAGTCCATTTCTCTACTTTTTCTGGCTTGTTGAGGACATGACTTTTAGAAGCTGCTCATATTCCTTGGCTTCTAGCTCCCTTCCTTCTCTGTCAAAGCCAGACAAACTGCATCTCTCTCTGAGCACTGCTTTTAGTCACATCTCCTCTGCTTCTGAACTCAGCTGGGAAGGGTTCCCTGCTTTTAAAGATTTATGTGATTAGGTTGCAGCCACTCATTCAATCCGTCCAGAATAATCTGTGCATCTCCAGGCCCTTAACCTTAATGACATCTGTAAATTCCCTTTTTCTACATAAATTAACTTATTCATAGGTTCTAGGGATTAAAACTCAGACATTTTGGGGGAGGCATTCTTTTGCCTGCCACAGGATCTGAGCAAGCATTAATGAATATCCAATTTTTAAAAAGATTTATTTATTTATGCATACAAGCTGGGGTACAGGCCAGAGGTGTGGGGCGGTGAGCGGGTTCACCAGAGACAGAGTGGGGAGCAGAACAGGCAGATCGATGGAAATACACTGCTGAGTGGAGCAGTGGGTGAGGCAGGAGAGGTCTGCTGTGCCATGTGTGAATCTCCCTAGTTGGGCGTCGAACTCTCATGTCACCACTGCCAATAGCTCCACAGTGCAGTGCTCGACCGCTGCACCACCAGGGGGGCCCTGAATATCCAAAATTTAAACCCTTGACTTTTGGGAGAGTCAGCCCATTGATGGTGGTGTGTTACTTATAATGGGGACAGAAAAGAAGAAGTTTACATTTCTGTGTTTGCAACATTTGTCATGTTTAACATTTTAGTTCTTATGACCTCAGGCTATAGTTTGTTAATTTCCTCTTATTACTGCATATCATGTAAGCAGTCTTAAAGTGACCATCACTTAATCTTCCAGATAAGTTTCTTATTCCTTAGAATAATAAATCCACAACAAGTCTCTTTTTCCCCCTATCTCCCAACACCAACCTTTGCTCCTCACCCTTTACCATTTTTTGACCTGGTCACTAATATGCACACATGCACGCTCACGCAATTACACAATTACAAATATCATTACACCCAATAAGTGTTATTTTTCTAGGGTTTAGTTTCTGTTCTACCAAGAGATTCTGCTTTGAAAGTCTCTTCTAGAACAGAAAGATAACTTTCCTACCTACTTTATTACCCTGAAATGCCATTTGTCACTAGCTATTCTTACTTTCTTTAGCAATGCTATTGATACATTAGTGATGGACAATTTTGATGATCAGTACCCAACATCCAATTTTCTGTATCTGTGACAGCAATATAAATACATGAACTGTTGGACTCTCAGGATGCTGCTGGCCTTTCATGGCTAATCTAGAAGGGGAAAGGACAGGCACTAGAGAAATGCCCAACAGTCTTGCTCCACCTTAAATATTCTTTTGGAGGGAGACCCTGGGGGCACTTGGAAATATGATGTCATCAGTTGTCATTGCCTGGCAACATCGTTGTTCATAGTCTTCACTGTGCCGACATTTTAAGATCTGTGGAGGGACAGGAACTACCTACAAAATGGTAAGCTCTGGCCACATTTGCTCTGGGCTGTGTACGATATTTCTCACTTTGAGAGGAGAAGAATTTTATCATGTCTCGAATGTAGTAGTAAAATTAAGGAACTGAGTTTTTGGAAGGCCTTGAAAATTCATGTAAGCATTCACATCTATTAGAACATCACTCTCAAAGTAACTAGAATGTATATAAAGATTATAATTTATAAATCATGTTCCCAACCATCTAACTTGATAATGACACTAAGCCCCAGGGACAGTCATTTGATAGTTGAAGAAACTAATGCTCACTTCTAACTGACTGGGATGCTAAAAGAGCATGCTTGCTGACAAGGACAAGGAGAATTATCACTATGATATAATGCTGGTGGGTGGGAGAAGACTTGTTTTTTTTCTTCTGTCAAGTATCGTCAGTCAGGTTTAATGTCAGTGCCTGTCTTATTAGTAAGTAAATCGTAATTTGGTGACTAAATCTGAGATGCCAACAAGAACTTATACAAGCTAGAAGTCTATTTCTATGACATGGGTTGGCTCTGTTTGGGGTACATCCTGAGCCGGGTGTGCTGCAGCAGCATAGGCTCCTTCCATGTTTTGCTCCCCAGTCCCTAAGGCAGCGGTTCCCAAATTCCACTGCTCATTGGAATCACATGGATTTTTAATAGCTCTGATACTTTCCCACCCCAGGTTATTGATTGGTCCATAATGTAAGCAGAGCTTTGGGATTTTGAAAAGCTCCCTAGGTAGTACTAATGTGCAGCAAATTGATCCAGCTTTTCAGAGGGCGGTTGACAAACAAAACACTAAAACACATCTTTTTTAATAAAAAGTTTTGTTCCATCTTAAATAACTAGAATTACATAGTAATGGAATATGTGTGTCTGTTGGGCTCTGCACAACTTCTCAAAAGCTCCAATCATATGGACCATCACAACCCTTGTTTCTTGTTCTATATTAATTTTCATATAGTACTTATTTTTTATTACTGTAACCACTGAAAACCCAGAGCTTTGCAAAGGTATGAGGTCATCAGGAGGAATGTAGCACATATTAATGTTGTAATTGTAACTGCCATAGCTATAGTTTATGATGGGTGGCCATGGACACAATGTTTCTTGAGAATGTTTACAGTAACTGTGGTAACCCAGGCATTTGCTGCAGGGCACAGGGGTCTATGGAATATAGTTTGGGAACCATGATTCTAGGGGGCGGGGCCAGTGAAAACAAGGATTTGAACTTAAGTGGCCTAGCTCTTGAGCCTGTATTTCTATATGCTTAATAGAAATCTTTGATGCAAATTTTACACTGTAAATAATGTATTATTAAGGAAAAGTTTAAGAATGCGAACAAAGGTTGAAGTAAATATTCATCTGAGAGTTGTTTATGAGAGCAATAAATTGTACAATCTATGGCAGAAATGTCAGGATATTCAGCAAAGTCCATTTCCCCTGTTTCCCTGGACATGCTCTGGTTTGCGTTTCCTAATTTTTCTGCTGATAGAGCGGATTAGGGGGCTGTGTCATGGGTGATGGAATGTGGGCAGAGTGACAAAAATCTTCAAGTTCTGGTGCATAAATACTTCCCACGTGATCCTTTATGCTCTTTTGTCCTTATGTTGGTGAGATACCAAAAAACCCAGTGAAGAAACACAAAACCCCAGATGATAATGAAAGACCTAGAGAAAAGACCCCCCCTAGAGTGAGCATGTGGAAGATTCTGCCCCACCAGGAACATACATTCTGCTTTGTGTGAAAAGAGGTAAAATTTTACTGTATCAAGACATTGAGATTGTGGGCTACAGAGCTAGGGTTGACCCTAATACAAAATTGAAATGTCTAGTAATAGAGAAAATCGTCAAACCTAAGTGAATTTCTTGCAGCATAAACTTACTGTGGATGACATGTTGATCACAATCTGGGCAGTAGCCAAACCAGAGCAGATATAAAAACATGAGGTGTTTACATTCTGCTTTATTATTCCATTTTAATCCCAAACTATTGAATGAGTGCAGTACCACTCAATTTGATCACAACTTTTGGTGGCTGACTTGGGGTCATTCTGGTTTACAGCTCTGGTTTTGACACTATAAAGAAGTAGCAAATTTTTCAAAAAAAGAAATTCACCAGGATCTAAATCCTTTAAAAATAAAACTACACATTTTGATCAGTGAATTCCCATGGAATCCTAGATTTGGAGAATTAAGATGAATTAGAGGTTAGTTAAGCCAATCACTAAGTGGCATGAGTTCTAGCCACAATATGCAATCAAGGAGTCATCCATTTTTTCTTGAACATCTCCAATTATGGGGACTCAGTGAAAAGAGACTGAAAAGCAACTTAGGCTTTCTGTATCTATTTGTTTTGCAGAACTAATAATAAAGAGAAAAATAGGCAAGAAGACAAGCTAGCATGTACTCAATGCTCTTTGACTAGGTCCTGTAATATGCATGTATTTTATTTCACTCAATCTTCACAGCAACCCTATAGGGTAGATATACCCTCTTTTCAGGAGACCTGAAGCTCATAGAGTTGAAGCAATTCATCTATCCGCCAAGTTCATCTGTCTGCCAATGTGATAAAAGCAATGCTTTTGCCAGAGCATGCCACCCCCTGAACCTCTAGGGGGAGATAGGAAAAGGCAGAGTATAAAAGAGAATGGGCTAATGATTGGTAACCTGACAGGTGGACCTTTGTTTCATTGGCGGACTGGGCAAACGGCCTCCCAGTTGACACTCGCCTTCTGAAGTTTGACTGCTGGGATTTTCATCTAACCCTCTCCATCCCAACAGGGGAGCCTTGGGAAAGTTTCCTGACATCTCCAGACTTCAGCTTTCTTATCTGTACAATGGGATAATATATTATATGTATTGGGGATGGTTTGAGATGACAATTTGAGTTTTGCATTAGCTTCCCAGAAAGAGTGTAGAAGGAGCAGTGCTGGTGCAGAGGGGGCAGGGAGGGGAGAGCAATCGTTGTAGCATTTGAGAAATTAAAATACTTCAGGGTGTCTGCAGTCTTCTTAGGGACCTACAACAGGTATTAAAGGGATACAATATATATTATAGTTTTAAGACAGTAGATATTTAATTTCAAGTTCATCATTTTTATCAGGAAAAATTCTGAAATATCCTTTCAGAATTCTGATTTATGTCTATTATTGATATGTGTTTCAAAATCACCTCTTGCCATCACCAGAAATTTGTATTTAGTATTGTCTACTTACACTCCCTTATGCTCCTGAGTTAATTCCCTAGACGAACAGCATAGAATCACAGGGGTACAGACAATAGTCATTTAACCTGGGGGGTAAGCCCCCAAAAGTTTCTTTACGTGCCAGGAACCATTAGTTTAGCAAAGTCCTCTCAGGCTTCAAGTACACCTGAAGAAGGTTTTGAATTTCATGTGAAGCAGTTAAATACTCCTTTTGATTTCAGAACATACTGATGTAAATGACTCACATCAACAAGGTCACGTATATATACGGAAATGTGCACCAAGAAAAACTAGGGAGATTTTTTAAATCCATTTCCATTTCGTAACTATATTCATACTATGAATCCAGGCATGTACCTCTAACTGGGTATTTACAGCCAAGTACTATTGTCTGGAAGAATCAGGAAATGGAATGCAAAGTGGGAAAAAGTGACCAGGGAGAGAAAAGCATTGGCAACTTTGTTCTGCTGCTAAAGATTAGACAGGAAAAAGTGTAGAGCTACTAGATTAGAAGAGAATGGTTTGGGGGGTGGAGGAAAGACAGTGGAATTCTTAAAAATAAATCCTATGGGATCCGTGTATAAGCAAAGCTGAGAATGGAGTTGGTGTTTGAAGTGGGATATGTGGGATTTCATAACAAACCTCTCCTCTGTTGGAGTCTAGTCTCTTCAGACCACAGTTTGGAGATCGGTACCTTCTTGAATGCATAGTACTCTCCTGGGATGCTTGATAAAAATGCAGATTCCCAGGTCCCAGTCCACCATTATTCTTCAGAAAAACTGATGTGGGATGTGGGAATGTTTATTACTGAAATGCCCTCCTAGGGATTGTGATTTACAGCAAGGCTTGGAAAGTGTCAATAAAACTATCCTGTACAAGCCCTCCAGACTAAGGCAGTTGAATAAATTCTACAAATTATGTACTTTTCAGGTACCTAACAAAGTAGGCCACATCATGGATTGATGGATGTTCTCTCTTTAGCCATAACAAAATAATGCAGGCAATAATAAAGCTTCAAATTATACAATTAGGGCCTCCCTGGTGGCACAGCGGTTGAGCGCTGCGCTGTGGAGCTGTCTGTGGCGCACTATGCGAGTTCAATGCCTGGCCGGGGAGAGTCCCGCATGGTGCGGCAGACCTCTCCTGCCTCGCCCGTTGCTCCCCTCAGCAGTGTATTTCTGATCTGCCTGTTCTGCTCCCCACTCTGTCTCTGGTGAACCCTCTCGCCACCCCACGCCTCTGGCCTGTACCGAGCTTGTATGTATAAATAAATAAATCTTTAAAAAAAAAAAGTTATACAATTAAAGGATGGCCAAAGCTTGGCCTGAGGTTTTGGCAAAAATGAAAAATGCACTTGCAATTATTGCAGAAAGAGCAGAGTAGCAGCCCATCTCCATGCACACTAGTCTCTGCAGAGGCTGCTAAAATTGTGGACTCCTGAGTGGGTTTCTGAGTTTGATTCATGCCCATTGACTTAGCTGTTTGCCCTTGAACAAGTTTCTTTTCTTTTTTTATTTGAAATGCAACTTTATTCTGGTTTTCAGTGAAAAGGGATGGGAACGATGGGAACAAACACGATTTCCCCACTGAATATTGTGATGTGACTTCCATTTGAAACTCAAGAGGGAAACAATTGCATTCCCAAACAGCTAAATCTGCAGGTCCAAAAAATGAAGATTTTTTTAACTGCCGCATTCACTCTGAAGTCCATTCATTGCCTTCAGCATCCCAAAGATTAATCACATGTTCTGCTTCACTATTTAAGAAAGTGGCAAACAGGCTACACCAGTGACATTCCAGGACAGTTGCCATTAAAACTAGACTCCTGACGCTGGCTCTAGCTTCATCCTCTCACAGGTCATCGTCCTCCCCCAGGAGTACAGTTGTCTAAACATATGCCAAGGCTGGGTCCCTGACCACCTCTGGTGAGGCAAGAGCAGGCATGTCAGTGAACTCCTAGTTAGGGCCTCCAGTCAGCTTTCTAGCAAGCCGAAGGAAGAACTTCTCAGTTGTAGTTACTTTTAGCAGAAATTCATAGTACTGAAGATTCTTCTTTCGGTAGAAGATAATAGATTTTTGCCTTAACTTTCCTGTCCTTACCGTCCACTTTGTTGCTACACCACACAACAGGAATGTTTTCATATACTCATACCAGATCTCTGCACCAGCTGGGCACATTCTTGTAAGTAACTCTCGATGTTACTTCAAACATTTTAATGGCTCATTGGGCTTGGATGTCATTGCCAATCCTTAGTCTGCCGAACTTCTCGTGACCAGCTGTATCCCACACATTGAACTTGATGGGTCCTCTGTTGATGTGGAACATGAGGGGATGGATCTCGACACCCAAGGGAGCTCCATACTTCTCAAATTCATTGGCAAAGGACACTTTACAAAAGTAGTTTTCCAAGTTCCACCATCACCCACCAACACAAGTTTGAACTGGACCTGGGGCTCTCCCTGCGTGGCCACTGCTGTGGTCCTTCCAGAAGCATCTCCAGGCCCATCTGACTGAGGGCTGGAAAGATGGTGGAAGCACAATAAAACACCTGGCCAAGTTTCTTAATCAGAGCAAAAGGAAGATCAGGGATCCCCAGACAATGGCCACCACCCCAGGCACCTGTAGCACTATGGTGGGAAACTCCCAGAAAGACCCCAAGAATGCCACCATGTATGCTCTCAGTGGCCAATGGGGAATAAAAGCTTTCCCTTTCCATACCTTCCAAACCTCATGGTAGCAAAAGCCAACCCCAAAGCACTTAGGATAAAGATTCTGAAAATTCTATCTCCAGAGTTCTCTGCTGCTTGAGGAGAAGGTAGAAGGAGCTGGATGAGCTGAGTTGCTGACAGATAATCCAGGGTAGCCTCTCTCCTGCTGCTGGTTTTTGCCAGGCTAGCCAACGTCTGGAACTTGCCACAGGTAATGTTTGCACCCTGCCTACCACAAACACAAAAGCTGCAACAATTTGGCACGGGTGCAGCTAAAAAAAAGAGTGACCACATCCGGTGTGGTGGGGCTTATGATCTGCTTTCTGTGGAGACAACCTGATTTCTGCCAGGACTCATGGGCATGTGTTGATTTCCCCAGCTCACCTGTGCTGTTCTTTTCCTCTTCTCAGGCAGAGAGAAGTCGGTTTTGAGAAAATGTTACAGCAACATCACCTCAGGCCACTTGAATTGTTTGAGTTGATGGTTTCTTGACTTTGTATAATCAGTTAATAACCTCACTCACTCCTCTGTGACCTCCCCACTCTGCCCTAACATTACACAAATTCACATCACAGTCATGTTTGGAAATGAGAGACATTATTTCATAAGCTCTATCTGTCCCTGGATCCTTATTCAATATAAAATGGAATTAAAATTAAATTGATATCTCAGCCCTTTGGAAAAAGACTGCAGCGTGTGTGTGTGTGTGCGTGTGTGTGTAAAGTAATTTGTACAAGTTAGAAATATATCTAGAAACTCACAAATCACATCACATTTCTACCTAATCAACTGGCAATTAAGTGCTCTTAGGAAATGATAGATTTTCCATGGGTATTTTAGAGTATGGACATAGAAAATAAAACCATGAGAGAAGATAAGCCAAAACATGTCAATATTAGAGTTTCAGACATACGAATGAGCCTAAGTGAACAACGTGTTCATGTAAAAAACTTCCAAGATCACTTCCTTTCTAAATTTTTTCACCAAATATTTTTAAAATAGAAGGCATTTCTAGAGACAAATGCCCATGGAGTCTGGGCACTAAAACTCCCGAAAAAATTATAATGTCCTATCAGATGTTCCAAATCACTACATCTAATTTAAAATATTTAATGATAATCTTAAAATGACTTACATACTATATAATAAAAGGGAACATCCATATCTCAAAACCCAACTAATGAGGGGAGGTTTCAGAAGATGAAGTTCTTATTTTCAAACATCAAACAATGTATGTTAATTTTTAAATGCTTAACTTTTTAACAGGAAAAATTGAAGTCTTCTTCAATCACTCAAAGAATGCCACTCCTTTGCATGTAATCATTGCTTACTTCAAAGGAGATTGGTGATGGCATTTTCGTTGGTCAAGTTGTCCTTATTTCCACCCCAAAGGTTAAGTATTATCAAATCCCTTGAGAGAGAAGATCACATACTTTGAGAATTGGCTGTATTTTTCTTCTTTTTCTACAAATGTACTGACAATTTGGTATATATCTCATCAAAACTGAGTTCAAAAATAATCAAGTGTTACTCCTTGTAAGTAAAGTCATTTATATAACCCAGTATTTCTATTTTTCCCATTTACTTCTACATTGATTGAGACAATAGCTGTTCATTGCAATGAGCAAAATATTATGCTTTTAGTCACCAAAGAGGGGTCAAATGCATCCTCTTTATCTGCCTCCAGAAATTCATCAATGTCCTGTCTTTTAGTTGAAATATCTTCACAGTGCCCTCATGATCCAGTTACTTATGAAAAAAAATTTAAGGCAAAATTAAGTTGAGAATAGTGGTCATATATATTTATGAACTTGGACTTGTTCAGTACCCAGTATGCAAAAGGTCCTCAAAAATGAATCAAGAAAACAGACAGCATAGGTCTTAGAAGAGTCAGAGAGAGAAGAATCCTAAGGAGAGAATATTTTAATTTCTGTGGAGAGCCTATACATCTCAAACATTTTCTTAGTGAAAACCCACAAGAGAAAATACTTCCTTTTGAAATATTTACCCACAAAACTTGTGTCATGCAGGCATGCATCAAACATTGTATGCAAGGACTTACTCCCATTTTGCACAGAAGTAACCAGTAATTCAGTTAACACCTAAACATGGCCTAAACTAAGAAAAAATAAAAGGACCCTCTTTTTAAAATCCATTAGCCTCTTTTCTGAAATATTTTCCCCACAATGTGCCCATGATTCCCAGACTCCTCTGTCCACTCTGGCATCCTTGTCCTGGGTGTGTCCCTGGTGACCTGACTGTGTCCCTGGCACACTGTTGAGAGTCCCAAGTGGGACATCTGTGGTCAGATACCCAGTTCTTTCTGTCATAACCACCTCTTGTTCAAACCAAGAACAAAGGGCTTTCCTCCCAAATAATATGAGGTGACAAAATCAAATGGCTACAATAAGTCATCTGAATGTCTCTGCATTTCCAAAGGAGGAAAACATATGCATATACATTAGGAGAAGGTCTCCATGGCCAAGCCATCTGCTGCAATCAAATCACTTATCTCCAGTGCCATATTAGGGTTGCAAAGTCATTGATAAATAAAAGAAATAGGTCCAGCAAGTCTTCTACTAGAATGAGGAACTCAGACATCCTTGGAAAGTTATCTGGCCAGCTGTACTCCTAAACTATTGCTGTGGAAGCCTTCTGGAATAATCTTACCCATTGTTAACAGGAGAAGGTAATATTTGACTTTCCTCTACCCTTCTTCCTTATACAAATTGTTCATTTCTCAAAGAAAGGACATCATTTTTTGTTTACTACAGAGTGGAAATTCTCAGGAACTTGCTGTCAAGGACTGGAACTTCCAAGACAGGAAAAGAACATTGATGATTCAGCATCAAAACACAAAGCATGAGCTGCTGGAGATGATGTTTTCATTCAGAACAAATGAGAACTATCTCTGAATGTGTGGGTAAATCTGATGAAAGAAACAATACTAACCAGGAGAAAATTTACGTTCAGTGGCCGGGGTTACTTGATTGTGATTAAACTTCTGTTTACTTCGTTGAAAATATTTTACTGTCAAGGGAGGAAGGTACCTGTCATAAATACCTGGACTGTCAAACATGCATTTCATACCACATTTTATAATTTTCAGACTGAGAATAGACATTCATTTCTCTATCTGCAATAAAAATTCCCTACGGGAGCTTATTCTCATCTTTGAATTCAAAATACCTTTAAGTCTTGGTTTGACACAACTGCTCCAGGAATACCACAAACATGTCCACGCTGGAAACTTTCTGTCAGAAATGATCAAGGAGAAAGGAGCCTGGTGGACAAAGTTCTTCTGAGGAGGGAGCAAAAAAATGCATGTTATTACAATGCTTTGAAGCTGAGTGAGAACAGCTCTTTATCTCTAACTTCTAAGGAAAGTGAACATCCTCAGTGGGTGAAAAGGCATTCCCCAAACTTTCCTACTTGGAAATGCACTTGTCAATCACAAGAACTAGAAAGTTGGTTAGTAAGGACATCCCCAAGATACAGCTGTTTGTGTGAACAAAGCGTTTTACAACAGGGATGTGGAACACCTCTGTAACATTGAGTCCAAAGAAGCTGTCTCAAATATACAGGCCATCTCTGTGCTGAGATGTCCTCACTCGTTGTTCTGACAGGACAGACATCTGTGGGACTGAGTCCAGGCAGGCCAGTCCTCAGCAGAGTCTCGCATTCTGTTTTATATCTGGGCATTTCAATTGGGAGAAATTGTTGGGCTTGTGAATACAGGGCTGGTGACCTTCTAGAAAGACCTTTAGTTCAATGCATCAAAAGGTTTAGATCTTAGGCAGCATGGTGGCCTGCTGTGGCTTATTGAGTTTCCCTTCTAGAAATTTTGAGCAGAGATATTGAGAGGATGTTTGGTGGTAGGCGTGACTAAAGTGAAGAGGTACAGGAGGGGACCCCAAATCAGTTAGCCCCAGACTTGTAGGTTCAGACCATGGAGCACTGAAGCACTGTTTGTACATTTTCCCTCCTAGAATCACAATGCTTCAGATCACCACAAACAAAATAATTAAAAAATTAAAATAATAACACTTAATTCCCACCTCATATTCAAATTACTCCAACTTTTCCCGAAGGTCTTGACAACGATTATAGCTCCCTGCTTGTCACCAGTGACCTGCTACATCCTGGGTTGTCCCCAAAACCATCCCCATTCACTCTGACTTAATTATTTTTGTTGAAATTATTATTGAGATCATCGTAGCTTCACACCCTACTTGTAAAAAATAGAGCAGAGAGATCCCAGCTATCCTTTACTCCCCAGTGGGAAGTAATCTTTCATGTCACTGTCAGTCTATTGACTTTGAGACCATCCAACTGAAAATACCTTTGTCTTTGGAATTCTCCAAACTTTGGAGAATTTGTTTTTCACTGGCTGCCTCATGTTATCTGAAGTGGCAGGAAAATAGTGGCAAAAAGTCAGGTACTTAGAGGGTGCCCTGGGAATGTGTGTGACTTTCCTCCCCCCCACTCCCGCCGCCCACCCCGCACCTCCCCCCAGCCCTGGTCTTCTGCTGCACCAACCTCAGCAGTTGAGCAGAGCGAGGGAAAACAGAGCAAATTGTAATTCCTGTCCACTCCTGGCCCCTGTGGAGTTGGAACTTATCCTCCCTGTATTGTTACTAGAACATTAAATCTTAAATGTCAAAATAGTCTTCAAGGCAGAGGGAGGACTTTGACATGGCATCCGCAAATCTCTTTTCCATACTTTCTTTGGCTACTCTGAGAGAAAATTTGCTACTGCTTTCAAAAACACTATTTTAATGTTCCTGTGGAAAATAACAAAGGGAGTATTATGTTGAATCTTTACCACAAGCAGAAATACGTATTTCTGATGGAAACAATATTAGCCATGAGTGGTATGGAAAATATCTAAACTTCACAGTGGGTAAAAAATTCATCTTGTATCTCAAGTGTTTAGTTTACATAGAACAATCAGGAAAATTGCCAAAGACTCCCTGCCTGGGAATGTGTTCCTTCAGCAAGCATACTATGGTCCTGGGCAGATTGTGCCACCACATATTATCACATAACACCAGAGGGGCAAATAAATTTTAGCTATTATTTGGAGGAAGATATTTGAACATACCTCACCTTCCTCCACCCCAAATTACAATGCAATATTAACTCTTAATCCTTCTCATCAACTTTGGTAGTTATACCCTTTAAAGACAATCTATGAAGATGCATATGGCCTGTAGGCACTTGAACTGTCATTTCACCCAATTAACAGATAATTAAAAATGCTTCACGTGAGTGCCTTTTCACCATTTCTTTAACACCAAAGAGTGAGCAATGGCTGTAAGGATGTTGGAAGAAGCCCATATCAGTGGCTGATGGCAGGAACTGCCACAGCGAACATGGCCAACTTCATGCCCATTTTGTCACCTGACCCTCCACCTTTGGGTTTTAATGATCTGCCATTCTCTTTTAACCAGTTAACTAACTCCCTTAGATTTTCTTTTTTATTTTTACTGAAGTATCATTGGTTTACAATACTATATATATTCCAGGTAAACAGCATTCTACTACAGACTCTCTAGGTGCTACATTATGATCTCCACCAAAAGTCTAATCTCCATCCAACACCACTCAATCTACCCCCTTTACCAGTTGCCTGGCCCCATGTCCCCTTCCCTCTGCTCTCGTAATCTAAGAGTCTGTTTTTAGTTAACTGGTTTTGATGGGACCAATCATGAGTTGTTCCCAAAGTTTTAACGTGTTGCTAGTGTCATTTTCGTGTACAGTACCATGGATGGATTACTTTCAGAGAAAACAAGAAATGAATCATACTTAAAGCTAAATTGGTAGTAAGATCCATTTGCAGACAGTATAACTAGTCTTTTCCACACTCATCAGTGGTAGGAAAAGTGCTCACCTAACCTCAAATAATAAAACTGGACTTGATATAATGATCAAATAAATATTTTTTAACGGATGTTTTTTTCTATAACAACCAAGATGGACTACATTGACCTATGATCATGAATAACATCAATTCTCAATGACTCCATCCAGGTTTATTTTTCATTCATACAACATGTCCAACATAGGTCAGACCCACATGACAGAGGCTTCATGCTAACTCCTAGTCCTATGATGACTGAAGCAGGGAAAAGGAAATTTGCAGTTGAGTGCCACCCATTAAGTGCTTCCCTTCAAAGTGATACTTGTCATTCCCACTCACGTATTATTGGCTGAACCAAGTCACTGGTCAATCTTAGCTTCAAGGAACAGGAAACCAGCCATCTTTATAAGAGCTGGGAAGGAAAAAAATCAGAATATTTGTGAACAGCTCTAATTGTTATCATACTGCCTGTTCCTTATGACTTTCCCATGGAAGTTCAGCAGTACAGTATAGCTAGGTGAAGACTGAGAACTTAGCCCTAAGTGTTTCAACTGTATGAGTGACCCTGAAAGTCTACAAGGTCTCCTGCCAGAGAGAAGCAGCTGTTTAGCCCATGTGTTCACTTTGCAGTCTCTGTTTGTCACTGGAAAGGAGACTGAAAGCATAATACTCATATATGACTCAAGAATTTTGCTCTGGGAAGATAGGAGAGTAAGATGTCATCCTTGAAGAGATCCTCAAGAGTATGGCTGTAAGCCATTAGTTTTGTCAGTCTCTACTATAATTCAGGAAAAGTGATGAAATCTGTGTCTCATATAAATGCACTCACTTGTCCCTTCTAAGAATTTGTCTTTGTATTAGGAACTATGAGAACCTTTATCTCCCTCTAAAAATTTGGTATGTTTCCATTTGAAAACAATTAGAATCTATTGACTTTGCAGCAGAGAACCAGGTTATAAATTTTGAATAGCCCCAAGAGTTAACATATTTAACTTTGTTTTTAACTTTGTTCTCCTTTGTAATTAATTTTTAAATGGTATCATATTTGTTCTTTTAATAAACTCCCTCAAATCCTTTTCTGAATAAGAGTGAGTAAAAATTGAAGTTAGAAAAAAGTTCACCACTTAGTTTAAAGCAAAAGTTCTCCTGATTATAATGTTGTACCATAACAATGCAAGATGTTACCACTAGCATAAATTGAAGGATATACAGGATCCCTAAGTATTATTTCTTACAACTGCATATGAATCGATAATATCTCAAAGAAAAAAATTTTTAATAAAAATCTACAATAGCCCCCCCAAAGTGGGTGGACTGCTCGTGCTGATACTGTAAGTCTTCTTAAAAGACTTGAAATATGGAAAGATTCTCTTTTAGACCAACAATGTAATAAAGAAGTGTCCAATAGGGCCTCCCTGGTGGCGCAGCAGTTAAGCGCTGCGCTCTGGAGCTGTCGGCAGCGGCAATGCGAGTTCAACACCTGGCCGGGGAGATTCCCACATGGCGTGGCAGACGTCTCCTGACTCGCCCGCTGCTCCCCTCAGCAGTGTATTTCTGTCGATCTGCCTATTCTGTTCCCCACTCTGTCTCTGGTGAATCCTCTCGCTGCCTCATGCCTCTGGTCTGTACCCCAGCTTGTATGAATAAAAAAATAAATCTTTAAAAAAAAAAAAAACTCTTTAAAAAAAAAAGAAATTTCCAATCAACCATCAATATACCCAACAAAACATGAGATTGCATCAGACTTGGAAAAACAGGCCAGGATTAGTTCCATGAATTGGTAAAAATATTTCAAAAGACTCATAAATCAAGTCTTTCTCTCCTGGCCCCATTCCTCCCTTCCTATCTCTATTTCCTTTTCTTTTTCTTCTCTCCCTCCAGCTAGCCCTCCCTTCTTTCCTTCCTTTCTTTCTCTTTTTCCCTCTTTCATTTTTTCTTAAAAAAAAAAAAACTATTAAACCTCTCCTATTGCTAAGGCTATAGTAAGCAATTGCTAAATAAGATCGAAAAGGTATCTGCCCACATAGTACTATATTTTAATAGAGGAGACAGCAATTGTGATGTGTGCCTTGAGGAAAACTGAAAGAGTGTGCAGATGGGCTATGGGGAAGAGGCGCCACCTTCAAGAAGTGGTCACCTAAGGAGATGGAGGAGAAAGGACTAGAATTATGAAAAGTGGGATGGGAACACTGCAAGCAGAAGGAACCTGTGCAAAAGGCCTTGAAGTGAGCTTCATGTATCTGAGAACCTGTGACTTGCAAGTGGTTAGTCAGGAGAAGCATTGTTCCAAGCATTCTTGCAGGTGACCATCAGCCAGGATTGGCACAGCCACTGACATTTGTTCTAAATTAAATAAATGTGTTGTTGTTGAACTTAGAGTAGTTCTTTGACACACTGCAGTATGTATGTTATTGTTGCCATATTCTTCCATATTCAATGTCCATTGAGAAAGCTTATGAACAAGGTCAAGCAAATTCAAAATGGGAAAAAAAAGTCAAAAATATAGTTGCTCTACATAGGTTAATAAAGTACAAGCAACAGAAAATCCATTTTTTCATATGCCTAGAACAAAATATTAGTGTATTATGATACTCAAAGAGAACTTTCACCACTAGGAAGGACTCCCCATGTCTTTTCTACCTGCCAAAACTCTGCTAAAGGTCTACATAATTGATTTATTTTATTATTAGAGATGAGGCTTGAAAACAGCATTTCTATTGTTGATTTTATTTTTTATTATCTTACATCATTGCCCATTTTTGAAAATATCTGATTTCTCCCCTCAGGTGTAGTCCCCACAATTTTCCCACCACCACTGTACTGTGACCCATCACCAGTCCCTTGTGCCGTTCCCTCTGCTGTTTGATCTCTCTCCTTCTCCCTCCCCTGCTGTCTGCCTCAGATCAATGGTTTGCCTGCAAGTTTTGTCCTTTTTCTGATCCTTTGTTAGACTTCCATATATTCCCTCTATAAATGAGACCACCTAATATTTTTCTTCTTCCTTCTGACTTACTTTGCTTAGCCTGCACTCCTATGTTTATGGTAGCACTATTTGCAATAGTTAAGAATAGAAACAACCTAAATGTCCTAAAACAGATGAATAAATCAAGATGTGATATATAGACACAGTGGAATACTACTCAGTGATCAAAAAAATAAACTCGGACACGCCCCCAAAACATGGCGGCGAACAGACGCTAGGATCAGGCTCTCCTGCCAAAAATCGATTCTTGGAGAAAAATATCCCTAACTTTGAGAGCTGTCTCAACGAGAACCGGATACCCTACGCAATACAATCGACCCTGGGGGTGCTTTGGACTTATAAATAAACTGAAGAGTCGGAGCAAAGAGAAGAGAGGGGACATCTAATCCCACACAAAGGAGGAGCAGAGAGGAGAGATGGGCAGACCAGCTCCCCCTGAGAGCCACTGAATACAAGGTTAGAAACTGCGGTGAGGTCGGAGGGCTCCGGACAGCCGACTGGGAGCGCAACCCCCACTCCCCCACCCCACGACCCCCCTCTCTTCCCTGCGTGGCAGCCCTGAGGAGCAGGAAAGCGGGAGGGTCACTGTGTCCCATCCCCCACCTGGGGCTAGGTAACATCTCAAAGGGGAGAAAGTACAAGCAAGAAACCTCCTCCCCCCTGTCTGCTAAGTGATAGAGTAGCCAGAAATACCGGTTGGGCTGGAAAACCTCCTGCGG